>JALQPE010001744.1:0-136055 GCA_030407315.1 Asparagopsis taxiformis
ACACCGCCTTGTAAACTCCTTCTGCCGTGCACCTCCTTTCCCCTTCGGTTCATCCAAACACTCCACAGTAGTCACTAGCCAAGCATCCAGGCGCGCCAGCGTTAGTATGCTCGTCTCTATGTCCATTACTTGTTCTGGTCGTATCGAATAACCCCTGAAGATATCCAGCACATTCACAGCTACTCGGTTGTTAAACCATGGATCACCATTCACTTCCATTTCGAAGCTGTCAGGAACCAAGCCTTTGCTGTATCGCAGCTCTGAGAACGGTGCCGTTCGCCACCTCCCCATATCCAAATCACCGTTACTTTCCCGTTTCAAAAGCTTCTCAGACGCTTCGCGCTTTTGATCCTCTCGCTCGTCCATCTCAGCTCGCGTCGTCAGCATCGTGCATCTAGACATTAATTTCGTGTACCCCAGCGAACCGAACAATCTGTCCCTCGCATTACGCTTCCGTGCACTCATCAAGTCGGACAGTTTCTGCGTCACCTTCACTTTCAATTCCTTGCTCCCCGCCACAGCCTCTTGACAGCACACACGCTGCTCCTCATCGGAAAACACATCACACCACGGACTTTGACGCAGTACGTGTCGCACCAAGTCATTCAGCAGATCACTCTCGTCCCTGTACGAAGGTGTATACCACTGCAGATTCTTGATGATATAGCCCGGAGGGGTAGCAATATATCCTACACCGTTTTCGCTCCAAAGTGCCCCTTCTACCGGCTCTACCTCGATGGTACGTCCAGTCCAACGTCTCTGCGTTTGTTCCGCTATAGGGTCCAGCTCCATAGTCTCGTTCTTGCACCACTTTGTCAGGTTTTCCTCAACCGCCCTAAGAACTCCAAGGTATTTCACAGGAATGGCTTTCTGTATTTTCGACTTACCGCCACCGTGATCACTGATTCTACCTGTTCTCGCAATTGCAGTAAGGCTGGCATTTTCCGCCTGCAGAGTCTTCACCTTAGCCTCCAACGCAACTATCTCCGTGGTGAGCGCCTTGTTTGCTATGTCCTGGCTAAACACTTTTTTTCCAGCTCCGCGATCTTCTTCTTCTGCGCATTGATGCGACTCGCCATTAAATCGATGGATTCCGGCGGATGCAACCTCTCTGCCCTCACCGTCCCCCCATCTCGCACGCTATCGGGAATATGATGTCCTCCATCGCCAATAGCCTGACGTCGCGGGGGCGTTACGCGCATATTTGGCACCAATGACAGTCTGTTGTGACGAGGCCCGCACTCCGGCTGCTCTCTCCCCTCAGTACCACCTGACCGCCGATGATAGTTGGCATCCTGTGAACGTTGCTCAGAAACAACATCCCTTGCCGCTATCCTCGGGTCCCTGACTGCATTACCTGCTGGGGCTGATGTACTCGGCATAGTTGGCGCAGTGGGGGTCACAGCCTCCAGTGTCTCGGGAACCCCCGCTGGGACTCCGTCTGCAGCACCTCCGCATCTGCCAACCCGGGAGGAACTACCTTTGCCATAGCACTCTGCCGCAATTCCAACATGTTTTGAGCCACTATCATGTCATCATCATGATGTTCACTGTCCCTGCGAGCACGCTTGCCTCGGTCAACCCCCATCTCTCTCCGCGCCGTTCCTCCTTCCTCACTTTCTCGCTGCGGATCCCCAGTTCTGCGCCGGTCCGTCTTGCGACTACCGGACCGCGGTTCAATGCTGCCGGTAGGCCCAGACCGCTTCTTCGCACGGGATTGTCGGGCACTCGATACAGCAGCTGCTGACCGGGTTTTCTGGAGGCCCGGAGGCTTTGGAGCTTTCTTCGCAATACGCGGCGGCATAATGAAGCTTTCCCGGAAGCGATGGAACGATTGAGTTGCACGAGATACAAAAAAGATTGCTGTATAGTGTCGGTAACCACAACGGTCTGCGATGAACGTTCAGGTCAGGTCAAGTACCGGATAATACGCCAACAGCCAGATTGTATACGGTAGGCAGTCATCAACAGTATTTAATGAGGTACAATTACAGCTGTAGAGCTAGGCCGCGAGCACCCCTATGTCCGGAAGACGTCCTGATTTGAATTAAAATTTGGGCTATTCTCAAAAACATGCACATGTGAACATGTTTTTGAGATGGGGGTGTGCCGTACGGCACAATCGACCCGCTGAAATCGATGTTTTTTGCAATATTTTTTCTGCCCTGAATTGTAGAATTTCTGGGCCGGACAGCAATGCAACTGAGCTGGACATCCACCGGGCGTCCATTTCAACTTGGTCGTGTATTTTGCATCTGCACGCATAACAGCATCCAAGCAGTCAGGTTCACTGCTCGGACGAAGTGCACCTAGAGTGTGAACGATTGGTTTTTGACAGGCGAGTACTGCTCAATAGGTTTCACCCTGGAGTAATGGTGGCTGGACATGCTGCATTATATGATATACTTCAACTCTGGAACGTAGCTTTATTTGTAGTCGAAATGAAAACATCTTTCGTGACCCTAATTCCATGCTCTAAACGCTGTCCCATAATGAACGTAGAGCTCCTGCCCTGGACGGATATCGCGGATTGCACGTACTACAATGATCTTCGGATTTTCTAGGTCCTTCGCCTTGAGCTTCTTCCCCGTCGAACCGCTGCTGTAGTTCTCGACAAACTCGACGTTGGCCATCCGCCTGGTGTCTTCCGCCGGAGTGTCCTCACCTCGCAAATACCGCGGGTCGTTGATGAACTGCGCCGAACAGAACGGAGCCGGAACAATCCAAATTGGATGCTCGATGTTTTCGTCGTCCTCCGCTGTTGCATACAGCTTGATGGCATACATCAAGAATGTTTCCTTCGTTATCGCCATGTGACCCTCTCCGTACGCGAACCTCATCGACTCCTTGCTCATATCAGAGTACACAACAGTTCCGTAGTATGCACATACTTCGTCGCCAACATTAAATGTCTGTTCAGCGAAGAGCCCTCTTCCTGCATTTGGATGCTTAATCAGCGATGGTCGAACGCTCAATTTTTTCGCAACACAATCGTGTGCCCGCATCACGCGAGGGTTTTCAGTTTGCAACCAGCGGCGCAGGGAAGGTGGCCAATAATGTACCGGTTTTTCCATGTGCTCGTGCGACGCAATCGACTCTGGGCACAGCTGCCAGAGGTACTGCCGAATATATTTCGGGAACCTCTGGTACAGGGGAAGGCCAGGTGGGGGTTCGATGATCCTGCGTTCCCTCTGTGTACGCATCGTGACGTGACAGAGGGGGACGCCAAGAACTTCTCAGCACTCTGTTTCGCTTCTGTCGTGACCCTCATGTCAGTGTTGTTTGAAAGAATTACACGTGACATGACTGCACACAGCTTTGGAAGCGATCGTGCCACACACAATTTGTCCATGTCACTGCCGACGAAAACACGGTGCTCAGGCAAGCTCATAGCTGCTTTTCCCGTTGCGAAAGTGCCAGAGAATGGATCGACAACAATATCACCAGGCTGTGAATGCTGGCTGATCAACTCCATCATGAGAGCGACGCTCTTCTGCTCTGCACGAACTCTGACCGTAGCACCGGTTGTGCTCCTTGTTCGCCACACCATCTCATTCGAATCGATGGCGGGCATATTGATGGTGACGTTGCACCACGCCGGGTACGTGCCGTCCATGTATCCGTGGTTCCTATAGGCCACCATCTCGCTTCCAGTCTTGAACGGAACACCTCGCTTCCAGAAGTGGATAGCGACCTCTGCCATGTTCATGCGTTGGTACCTCTTCCGCCCCGGCATTTGATAGAGGTGCCCAGGTAGTCGGACAAACAACAGAGGTACCTCGTCAACGAAGAAAACTGAATTCCGAACGACGTCCTCCTCGTCCTCGTCATCCTCCTCATCCGCACTTTCTTCGCCACTGTGCTGCGATGCTTCGGAGTCCGAATTCATGGACGTAACCTCTTCTTCATCCGACCCGTCATCACTGGCAGCAGCATCGGTTGGGCCTTCTGACTGCGGTCCTTTGTACGTTTCCAAGTAATGGAACCATTCGTAGAACTGCAAAACGGAGCAGAACACGATGCCGTGGCCACCGGGGCGCAACAGCTCGTCAAACACTTCGATGCTAGCCTGCATATCTTCTGCAGTTAGCCTGTCGTACGAAGAGTTGGAATCGTTCCTCTTACGACGAACATTGTAGGGCGGATCTGTCAGAATGAGCTGAACGTTGCCCGTGATGGGCACGTGTTCTCGGCTCTCGTCGGCACTGACCAAATCTTCGAAAGGGACGTCGTACACCCGGCAATACTGACTCATTTTCGAAAGAAAGTCCTTTGCGAGAGCCTGCCCTTCACTTTCCTGCTCTTCTGTCGCATGGGGTGACGGTGACGGGGGAGACGGCCCTTGGGCAGTAAGACTGGTCCTCCCAGGTCCAAGTTGAAGCCTGGTTGTGTGTCTTGTCGACGGAACCAAACCTCTCCCTCCTGTGTTGCGACGAGTGGGAGTGTCATCAACCGGCTTGGGGACCTTTTCTGCGTCCGCGGCTTGTGGTGCCGGGCGGAGGACAGCCATAACGTCTTCGTCGAGGGTGTCAAAGTACGCTGGCAGCTTGTCCGGATTTCCGCTTGACAAGTATATTTCCAGCGCCCCCCAGCGGTCGGACTCCGGCCAGGTGTACAGGTCCGGGTTGACGATAAGAAACTGCAACCGGTCGAAGAACTTCCTCACAAGGTCCCTAAATGCACTGTGCTGCGCACTGGTTCTTGTCTCTACTTTTCCACCATATCCATCAGGATGAGATAGGGGAGCTTTGTCGTGGTAGAGATCTAGCTTCTGCTCCATCGGTGCGAATAGACCTTCATCGAGCACGTCAAACCAATGCTCACTGCTGTCGAAAATGATGTACGGCGCCATCAACTCTTCGAAGCTGGAAAACTTTGCGGCGAAGGCCACATCGGTCCAAGCATGGTATAAAACTTGAACCACGTAACAAGCTCGATTAGTGCTTTTCCGATGGGCTGGGACGCGTGCGGCTTCGTTCCCCTCTTCGGCCGCGTCGCCTATTCGGCGACGCGGCAGGTTCTTGTTGTGATTTCGGATGATAGACAACGCTTGGAAATACATCAATACCTCGAACGTTTCCGGTGGAGCAAGAACGAAGGCGCTTGGTTCCCCGCGCTGCGGCGCCTGTAGTGGCGAAGGAAGCATGTTACATCCAATAAGGAAGGTCTGCGGCACGATCCCAGAAAGGATGCAGTGCTCAACCCATTGCCCGATACGCTCATCCTGTCTTGAAAACTCGGCAATCGGTAATGCCAGACGAACAATCTGCTTGGCTCGCTCAACGTTCATCTCTGCCATGACGATTTCGGCAACATCCGCCTCGACTCCAGCATTCTTCGAACGACCGCTGAAGGCCATGCTGAGTCGACCTTGCAGCGCCAGAAATTGTTCTTCTGTGCCCTGCGCAACCCAAGCGCCAAGGTCCGCGTATGTGAAACCTCCCGGCTTGTCCGTCAAGTCTGCGAAACTTGAGTGGGCGAACAAATCCAGCAAGAGGCGGAGGAAGTCTTTGCCAGCGAGAGTAGTTTCGCGGGCGGCGCGACCTACGTTTCGACGTGTACCCATGTCACTAGAATCCTCCCAAGGGCTAGCGGGTTCGCGCAGATTGGCACGGTTGCGTCGTCAACGATCGGATTGCTGTTGCGCCTGCGCTTATTCGTCATAATGGAATGAGTGGAAATTCGGTACAGGATGGCGACCGCTCGGCGAGACAGTCAAATTTGACGACGTATCTCGTGACGTTTGCACTCTTTCGTGAGGAACACTGGTTGATATCGAACGGAACAGAGTATACGGGTACACAGCACTGGAAAGGTCTTGAAACCCGTAACCGGTGTAGGTAATAAGTTGTGACGGATACGTGGTAGAGAAAAATATTAAAAAGATTGTGATTCCCTGTCTTTGAGGGTTGTACTGCACGGCCGCCATGGCGGCTGTGACTGCAGTCACATAGGTTGTCACAGGTGCATCACGCTTACCAGGTGAGCGACATCCGGACGGCCACTGGACATGGGGATGTCCAGCTCAGATGCATTGCTGGCCAGACCAGAAATTCTACAATTTCGGGCAGAAAAAATATTGCAAAAAACATCGATTTCGGCGGTCGATTGTGCCGTACGGCACATCCCCATCTCAAAAACATGTTCACATGTGCATGTTTTTGAGAATAGCCCAAATTTTAATTCAAATCAGGATGCAGATATTCGTCTTCTAGCATTGTCAGAACACATTCGTATAACCACATTTGGAGAACCTGAGCCCAGAGCTATCGGTTTTGGCGGGAGCTAAGCCATATCTCATATAATCAGTAACTACTTCCCGCCAGCTGAGTGGTGGAACCCCTGCTATTTCTACCAACGAGACATACGGGGTGTCAACTCGGCAATCGTATATGATTCGGGTGCTAAATTTATTCAAGAGACGAATGGGCTTCGAAAAGGAGCCCAACAACGTCTTCTTGTGATCCATGGGTATAGGACTACTCTATTCTTCTCCAGGCTTCCACCATAGCCTCCTCCACCACCTCCGTTAATGGATCGAATATCCGAACCGCACCTCAACATGCTTTTCTTCTCATCCATGGGTACTGACATCTGCGAGATGTGAGTCACATGTTCTCCAGGCTTGCACCGTAGCCGCCTCCTCCGCCTCCGTTAATGGCAACAATATCCGAACCGGACCTGAACATGTTTTTCTTCTCATCCATGGGTATTGACATCTCACATGTTCAACATGTGAGATGTCAGTACCGGACAAGTTCTCCAGGCTTCCTCCGTAGCCACCTCCTCCACCTCCGTAGCCACCTCCTCCACCTCCGTCTGTGGGAATCAACACAACATCACCACTGCGTCTTACCTCACATCCACATCTCTCCGGGATGAAAACGGACGGACGACATAGGGTTTGTAGACGTTTAGAATCTTGTTAGAAAAAAGTAAACGAAAGAGAAGTTCTCTTTCATTGAATGATATCTCGTCCCTGTCGCAATATGTTCCATTTTCATTTTCTCGGGTTGCACACCCATCATGGGTGATCAAGGCCTGGATCGAACCCTCCGAGGGTCTTCGATGGATAGGACAGATAGTGGAAGGCTTTTAAGCCTGTGACCAAGCGGCTATTGATTGGTTGGAGGAAGGAAATTACAGAGGAAATATAGCTGAGTACGGTGCTCGCGATAGCTGTTAGGTTAAAGTCAAATATGTTTTTCGATTATTTTTCGTACGGAAATGCCTTGGAAAAGACGATGCTTTATCGTTCTCTTGGAGGGAGTCCGTTGCATTGCCCTCAATTCGAGAGCATCGTCATGAAGGAGAGGATTCTTTCTGCTTGTTAGAATCGGTTTAGAGGAGATAGCTAATGCATTACTGGCCAGCCCAGAACTTGTAGAATTTCGGGCAGGAAAAAAATTGCAAAATTTTATCGATTTAGGCGGTCGAAAGTGCCGTACGGCACACCCCCATCTCAAAAACATGTTCACATGTGCATGTTTTTGAGAATAGCCCAAATTTTAATTCAAATCAAGGTGTCTAATTTGGCCAGAACGGCCCCAGGCACCGGCCGCCGCCCCGAGTGGGGTTGTCACTGGCTTCTGTAAGCACCAACTGTAAGGCTAAATGGCGTCTGACGAAGGGTCAATTTCAGGCTCAATACGCCAGGGACAGGTCTTGGTCCTTGTTCCATCATGGTCCCGCCTCACTCTCTCACGACCAACCTGAAATGGACGTCCGGTGGATGTCCAGCTCGATTGCACTGCTGGCCAGCCCAGAAATTCTAAAATTTCGGGCACAAAAAAATTGTAAAAAATCAACGATTTGGGCGGGTCGATTGTGCCGTACGGCACACCCCCATCTCAAAAACATGTTCACATGTGCATGTTTTTGAGAATAGCCCAAATTTTAATTCAAATCAGGGCGTCTAATTTGGCCACAACGGCCCCAGGAACCGGAGCCGCCGCCCCGAGCGGGGTCATCACTGCCTTCTGTAAGCACTAACTGTGAGGCTAAATGGCGCCGAAAGATGGGTCGATTCCAGGCTTCAAGCCTAAGTTATGCTAGGTACGCATCTTCTTCCGTGTTTCATAATGGTCCCGCCTTACTCCCTCAACACAAACACTACCCACCCATCACGTTACTCATATTCCGTGCACTTTATATTAGTAGTGATCCCGCCTGCTTAGTTGCTGCAATGCGTGGATGTAGGCAGCACACGATCAACGTGAAATGGACGTCCGGTGGATGTCCAGCTCAGATGCACTGCTGGCCAGCCCAGAAATTCTAAAATTTCGGGCACAAAAAATCTTGCAAAAATCAACGATTTGGGCGGGTCGATTGTGCCGTACGGCACAACCCCATCTCAAAAACATGTTCACATGTGCATGTTTTTGAGAATAGCCCAAATCTTAACTCAAATCAGGGTGTTCCCCGGATAAAGGGGTGCTCGCAGCCGCCCCAAAAGCCGCCTAGCTTGACAGCTGTAATTTTAACACATTACACATCAAGGACACTGCCTGCTTCACGCCACCTCGTCAGGTTTCGAGAGCCCGACTCGGGCCCGTTCCGAACGGACACTCACATCTCGATTGCCTGTCTTGCATTCCAGCGGTCACGATAGGTGTGTACCTAACAAAATTTCGGTTGTATTGTGTTATTATTTCCAGCGATTGGCGTTCACGACCATTCTTCAAGCAACGTGAAACCTACCATCCACATCACTCCAATACGTCAACGTCAACCATCTCTTTTACTTTCCAACTCAACAATCATGGCGGATACGCATTTCAGCAGTTTGTTTTCAACGGTTTGCGGCGATCAAGTGAGCGCGTCAGCGGAGTCGCGCGGACTCAAGCGCGGCGTCGATGTCAATTTGTTTGCGGACGTGGACGGTGCGGCTGTGCATATTGGGACGGCTTCGGTGAGCACTGCTGGTGGCGATGTTGGCCTTCCGCGCACGCTGCACAACCACCAGCTTCCGGAAACCGACGAGGCGGACTATATCGTCGTGCGCAACATTGCGACTAAGGACAAGTTCAAGGACCTCCCGTTCCCGTACATGTTTGATGGCGCCGAGGGACCGCCGGAGACGATGGGTGGAGCATACGCCGCGGCGTTTTACCCTTGGGATACTCGGATGATGCGCCCCGCTGCGGAGGATGGCCCTAGCGACATTCGTACCCCTGCTGCAGCGTCAAACTTCAACGCAGCGACGAACCAGGCCAGCTCGGGACGGATGCCCAGTACCGGTCCAGCAGGCGAAATCACTGGTTCGGGGGGTACGAAGCATCCAGCACGCTCCATTCCGGTTTCGGGAGGCACGAAGCGCCCTGCTCGCTCTGCAAGACCCTCCAGTGGAGGCACGAAGCATCCAGCACGCTCCGTCCCGGTTTCGGGAGGCACGAAGCACCCTGCTCGCTCCAACGTCACCGAAGCTACTACGCAGGACGTAACCGAAGTGGACGACGAACCGGAGGTGGCGGAAAGCATTCGTGAGCAGCAGGGGACGCAAATTACGGTGCCCAAGTTTGTGACGTCGGATTACGTCGGAGAAGGAGCGACTGTGCTGGTGAGGCAGCTAGTGGAACCGGCCGTGACCCTTCGGGATGTGAAAGAAGACCACGTGGAGGACCTGCGCAACAATATGTTGGCTGTGGGGTATGTGAGCTCTTCGCGTATCACTGTGACGGTGCTGAGGTCGCAGAACACGCATCTGCCCGCCGACACGCGTCTGTTCCAGAATGGCAAATTCCATGCCAATGCGAACGTGACCGTGATCGACGGACTGCATCGTCTCAATGCTATGCATAGCATTGCCGATGACTTCACTCGCCTCACCCGTATGCACAGAACCAAGCTGCCACAGGACGCAAACCGCTTGCGCTGGGTTACTCAGCCTCTGGATGTGTACTACCTTCGCCGCAAGGACAACAGTGATCTTCAGCCTCATGAGATCATCCACAAGAGTGCAGAGTCGAACCATACGACTGGGACGCAACTGACGGAGCGCTCCCTGGTTCGAATCTTGTCGTCCATCCAGCAGTTCATCCGTACGATTGCTGTTGCAAATAACGTGGAAAACGCTGGCGACTTGCGTGAGTCTGATGTCATCCGAACATTGTTCGAGGCGCAGTTCATGGGGATGATGAATTCAACGAACACGGCCCGGCGGTGGACGCGTTTGGCTATAGCAACGCTGAAGCATCCTGTTCTCGACGAAGTGTTGCGTGAGCTGAACAATTCCGAGCGCCGCAACGAGATTGGGATAACGCACCTGGACCACAAGATAGTGCGCGAGTTGCTGGAAGAAAACTTTGTCTTCGTCTTGCGTGGTCTTTCGGAGTACTTGAACCCTGCTCATGGTGGACGTCCGGATGGACGCTTTGACGTGAACGACTTCTATACATACGTCCGTCGCGTGACTGCAATAGCAAATTCTCTGTACGCTGCGTTTGGGCGCCCAAAGAGTATTATGCGCAAGTCATTTCTGAGCACAGAGATGGCAATTGGGTCGGTTAAGCAGCCGAAGGAGTTGCAATGGCATCTCACCAATGCCATTGCAATGTATAGAGGGGACGACCGGAGCAGTGAGGTTCGAATGCGACGGAGAACCACGCGTTTACAGGATTTGGAAACGAACTTGAAAGAGTTTTTCAATCCGACATTGAAGAAGAAGACTAAGGCTCGACGCAAACGCCGCCCTTCTGCTGCCAATGTGAGACTCACTCACAAGAAGCAGCGGAATGTCGAACATGAGCCTGCTTCGCATGGCATCCGCCGCCGTTCACAGCGACTTCGCTCGACGGGGAGCACACGCCTCGAGGAAGAAGAGCCGGTTGTGGTACAACAATCCGCCGGGGAAGAAGAGCAGGCCGTTGTTGATAAACCCACCGATCAACAACAAGCCACTGCTTCCGGTGATGAGGTTGACGAAGACTCCGCCCGTTCCCCCGATTCTGCCGTTGAGATTGTCCCCCAAGATAACCAACGTGCTGGTGCGACTCCCTCCAACCAAGAATCTGTCCATAACGTTTCGGACGAGGAAGAAAACAACAGTGCAGATGAGGGCCATGTCAAAAGCAAGGGGGTCCGCGAAGTGACAATTACACTCACTGTTCCGGAAGGAGTCGAAGTCGATGAAGACGGTTACATCGTTCGTGACTCTCCTTCTGAACACGACCTCCTGTTCGACGACCGGATGCCATCTCTTCCCGACGATTTCGAAGTCAAAGACCGAGCCGAAGGGCATCATCTGGCGCAGCGTCCCGCGGACGTCATCGCATCGGTGAGGGTTGGCTGTCTGCCCCCGATTGAGCTCAGGTTGTTATTGGAGAGTGTGGAAATCGATGAGGAGGGCAGAGAGGTGAGGTATTTGAAGCAAGTGGCGATGGACCCTGTGTTTGAGGGGCTGCATATTCCGGAACAACATCGGGCTCGTCATCTTGTTTTCGAGATCGACACCATCTATCCGATGTTTTTCGCAGCGTGGAAGATGGCTGCCAAGGCGATGTGTGAGCCTACATCGACGTTTCTACCCTCGAGGCTGGACTTCGCCCAGGTTGCGCGAATGTCTACAAGCTGGAAGGATTCGTATGAGGCCGGCACTGGTATGGCGTACTTCCACAATTGCCGAACGGAAATCAACGAGCGAGGGTATACGGTGATGCACAATTTCGCGGATGTAAGCTACCTCGATGCGTCGGACAAGTTCCCATTTGACTTGGGTCTCATGGAAGAAATTCCTAACCAGGAATTGTTTCGGTACTTCTTGGGAACATGGGAGGGGGAGGAGGTGCACAAGGACCCTGGGAACCGGCAGCTGTGGAGTCCCATTGTCAATACAGGGGACGATGAAACAGATGAGAAGAACCGGAATGAGGGGAGGGCTCGCTTCACGTCTACGCGCCACTGCCTGGTTGACTATGCCGAGAACGATGAGACGCATATCGACCGGTTCAAGTTTGTGACGCGGCGAGCCCTGCTGGATGTGTGGTTGGGAATCCTTGTCCGGCTGATAGGGCTGGAGGAGTGCGGTTTACCGGGAGAAAAACTTGTCATGCCGGCATCTGGGGGACGGTTTTTGATAACGGGAAAGGGGTGTCCTCGGCAGGTCCCACACAATGATTTCCCTGTTCCTCCTCGCGACCGCAAAGATCAACTTCCGGGTTACTTTGTTATTGCCAACGGAGATGACCCATTCCCTATCTGGGTGTGTCCAGGGTCCCACAAGTACGTCTTTTCCAAAGCGCTGGAATTAGATATGTACGCCAAGACGATGAAGCTGAAGAAGGTAATCGTTCCGCCACGTTCAGTCTTCATCGGTCACGGCCATGTACAACATGCCGGGGCAGGGCATGTCGACAGAGTTGTGTCACACACGACAACGAGGTATCACACGTATTTCAGGAATGCGTCGTATCCGATTCCCGACAATGTTTCGTTTGGTTTCATCAGGCGGTTGGGATTCGAAGAAGAAGTAATCGCCAATGCTCCGCGCCGGTCTGCCAGGCAAAGTCAACCGGCACCTGTCAATGTTCGCCACAAGACAGTTGTTCCCATCCCGGTCAAGAAAGATCGTAGGCCGAAGACAGGGCAGCTCGGAATGATGCGGATGAAGACGGCAGAACGCAAGCCAGAACGCAAGCCTATATCCTACACAATTACTGATGTCCCGTTCATGCCTATTCTGCCGGGAGATCCTGATTATGATGAGGAAGAAGAACAATTTTCCGACGGCTAGATAGCTTAACAACAACTACTTTAGGAAACAATTATCGAGAATATAATCATCTCCTTTATCACTTTCAATCTATGAACCTACTATAATGTACTTCCGTTCCATGCTTTCAAACTAGATTGTCCATTCCCTCGTGGGTTGGAGCATGATTTCCAGGACGATTCCCTCACATCTCTAGACTCGATGGTCTATGCTAGAAATAGCAGAACAATTGGGTTTGTACGTGCTTCATCGCCTACTTGCTTCCGGTAATGTGTGGACGTGCACGATACACGATCAACCTGAAATGGACGTCCGGTGGATGTCCAGCTCAGATGCATTGCTGGCCAGCCCAGAAATTGTAATATTTCGGGCAGAAAAATATTGCAAAAAACATCGATTTCGGCGGTCGATTGTGCCGTACGGCACACCCCCATCTCAAAAACATGTTCACATGTGCATGTTTTTGAGAATAGCCCAAATTTTAATTCAAATCAGGGTGTCTAATTTGGCCACAACGGCCCCAGGAACCGACCGCCGGCCCCGATCGGGGCTATCACTGGCTTCTATAAGCACCAACTGTAAGGCAAAACCACGTCTCACGACGGGTCGATTTCAGGCTCAATACGCCAGGGACAGGTCTTGGTCCTTGTTTCATCATGGTCCCGCCTCACTCTCTCACGACCAACCTGAAATGGACGTCCGGTGGATGTCCAGCTCGATTGCACTGCTGGCCAGCCCAGAAATTCTAAAATTTCCGAAAAATCAATTTGGTGGCCCAGCATCTGCTGTGCCGAAAATTCCCGCAGTCACTTCTGATATACTATATCGTAGTAGTAGTAGTCTAGACGTGTTTCGCACTTGTACGCATCAGGGAAGGCGTCATGGAAGGTTGAGACTACGCTACTTGTGTACCGCGTCGTCTGAAATAGCGAGTAGTGTTTGTTGTATAGTTGTGGAGTATGCGTCTAGTGGTTTGTAAAGCTTGCAGAACGGGATAGGGATGTGGGTGGCCCTATTTTATGAATACATGAATACCAATATTCAAGGGTGACAAAGCGGAAAGTCATAGGCTCGTACATGTTTGAGATTGCATAGTAGAGAAAATATTTTCATCGAAATTTACATGGAGCTGATGGAGGTATTAAGGATGAGGTATGAGAGGAAGAAAATTCTTCTGTGGTATGAAGATGTGTTCTGTGGGGGGATGGAATCTTGGGATGGTACAGGGGGAGGTGGAAATGTACGGAGTGCGGGTTTAGAATGGAGTGTGATTCGGAGAGGAGTGCCGACAAGCATATTATGGGGATTGGGGAGACGCTGCGGGGTGTTGGGGTAGTGAGGGCGGAGGAGGTGTTTAGGTGGGACCGTAGGAGGGTGCGGTTGAAGTCGCCGAGAGGAGGGGGTTTTAGGAAAGTGAGGAGAAAGAAGGGGAGGGGGTGGCGTCTGTTCTGGCTGTGGTGAGTGGGGATGTGATGGAGAAGAAGGGGGTTATTGTACTTGGGGAGGGAGGGGAGTGGGAGGAAGGGTGCGAAGTGGGGGGTTGATATGTGTTTCAGAGCGGGGAGGTTTCTGGGGAGACGGCGGGGGAGCGGGAGCGTGGGCCGGTGGGGGTGGTGTATACGGTATCGAAGATGCGGATGGCGTGGGGGCATGGAGCAGCTGAGGGAGGGAGGGGTGTAGCAGGTCGGGTACGGGATGGGGAGTGAGAGGTTTTGGAAGAGTAAGCTGCAGGGGAAGTTTGTGGAGAGGGCGAAGGAGTGGGGTTGAAGGTAGAGGAGAGAGGGTATTGAAGAACAATACGTTTCAAAGGTGATGGGGAAGACCATGGTCGAGGAGATAGGGGTTTTTTGCCCTATTCTGAGGTATTATGAGGACTGGTTATACGAAATCTGTACGGTAGAGCAGAAAAGTAGGTATCATACCTCATTCCATGATGGAATGGAGGTGTGCACCGTGGAAGCGGGGATAGGTAGCTGAAATGCGTGCTAGAGTGGTATTGGGGGTGTTTGAGGTACAGTACGGGGGAGGTGAGCACCAACTGGAAGGGGGTGTGAGCGAGAGGATGAAAAAATTAAAGACGAAATTGGAGTCGACCGACAAGGAAAAATAGAGTGGTCGCCGTGATGGATGCGGACATCCATGTCGAGCACGGCGGCAGAAATTTCTGGGCTCGAAATTTTTGAATTTCTGAACCGGCGCCCGTCCTAGGTGGACATAGACATGGCGGAAGTCCTTCCCGAGGGGGACATCCGTGGTACTAGAAACAATGGATGTCGCCCTAGTAATACTAGACGTACTAGACCGCATGGACGTCCGGTTCTAGGCGGACATCCAAAAATACTGGAGAACATGGACGTCCGCCTAGTAATACTAGGTGTACTAGAGGTTGTGGACGTCCGCGTCCATTTCCGAGAACACAGACGCGCCATCCCGGCTGGTCCTACAGTGTGTAATGGGCCGAAGGTGGAGAGCATTGATTGTTTGAAATAGGAAATGGAGTTCTGGAGGCTTTCTAGTTCGGCGGCAGTCCAGTGCTTGATGCGACCGCGTTTCATGACCCATGCGACGAGGTCAGAGTATTGCGTGCAGATGGAAGTGAGGGGGGCTGTCTCTACTTCGTCACAGCATGTGTCAATGAATGCTGCGATGAAAGGGAACACCATGTCGACATGGTGATAGTCTTTGGCTGCGAGCATGCCGCGTATGCCGTCCTCCGTGAAGAGGCCGTTCAAATTGGTGCCCTTCTCACCCTTGGAGAAGTCGACATGAAGACCGGTGATGTAGTAGTCGCGTTCGATAGCGGACAAAATGCTGTTTGAGCCGGCGAGGATGGATTTTTTCAGCTTCTTGAAGGTGTGAGGTGTCCCGGAATGGGAGGCAGTGGTGGTGGTGAGGTCTGGGGAGCTGAGGCGGTGGACAATGCACTGTTTGATGAGCTTTGAGATGCCGAGGTGGAGATTGTGCAGAGGCTCGAAGGAGAAAATGTTGTAGGGGTCTAGGGGACTGTTGGTGGGTAAAAGAGCGGTCGATTCGAGGACAGAGTGTTGTTCGAGGAGGGAGAGAGCTTCGAGCGGAGCAGTTGTATGCTCCTGAGCGCTCTCTTGGCGTGCAGAGCGTGTATCATCGAGGGAGCGGGGCTGGTGTGGCGCGGTGGATTCAAGTTGAGTGGCGGGGATGTAGCAGCGGTGGCAGGGATGTGTGGTGGTAGTGCTGTTGCGAGTGCATGACAGCTCTTTGGCCTCTGGAAAGTCGCAGGAATAATTGGCTAGGATGGGAAAGCATTGGCGGGCAGTTGCAGTGGAGTCTGTGCAGGGGAACCCGGAAGAGAACGCGGTGGATAGGGACGAAAACACTTTTTCGAGTGCTTTATGAAGAATATCAATTTTGCGAGCGCGACTAGCAGAACTAGAGGTTGTCGGCATTTCATCACCGAACAAGGCGTTGGACGAAGGGTTAACAATGTACGGAAGATACCCGACGATGGTGAGGCCGGTACGGATGCAGTGGCGACGGAGGGGGGCGGAGAAGTTGAGCAGTGTGACGTGTATGGGGTATGCGACGATTGCGGAGCTCTTGAGGCTTGTGCTGCTCTTGTCGGAGTACACTTGGAGGAGGCCGGCAAAGGAGGAAGGTGTGGGATCAGTTTCCTCTGCCCATACGACCTGTGGATCTTCCGAGAGCTGCACGCGCTGTCTAGTAACCTGGTGCAGCGTTTTCGCGAATTCTGTGTGTAGGGGATGAGAAAATATTGCGGTGCCGTCTGGGGCGGTCTGTGGGGAGGGGTGGAAGAGAGTATTTTGGTCGTTAGCCAGTGCTAACTGCCTGCGGAGCATGTCGACTGGGTCGCGGAGGTACAGCTGTGCCGAGTACTTACCAGTTTTGTCTGGAATGATGTGGCTCTTGTAACCTTCGGTGCGGAAATGTGTTTCGACCATGGAAGCGGTAACGTGGCGACATTCTTCTACGGTGCGAACGGCGCTGCTGAACTTTTCTAGGGAGAATGCGGGGTCTTGTAGGATGGTGATGACTTCGCTCACGCGGCCAGCGCCGGCCTTGTACTCGAGGGTTGTGAGACTGGCGGCGAGGGATTGCACGAGGAGGTCTGCGCGGGAGGGGGTTGAGGTTGGTGGCAGTGAAGCGTCACAGGGTGAGTCGCTGGAGGAAGCACGACCAGATTCTGGGTCTGGGGAGCTGGGTTGCGGGGAATCATGGTCGCCGTTTCGAGCAGGCTCATGGGTGACGGCAGGGACACGAGCGTTGTTGAAATGTTGGGGAGAGGGGTTGAAACGGTAGCGACACGTTCGCTCATGCAGCGCGAGCGCATAAGCATCTACGCAGTAGTAGAAGCATCCTTCATACTTGCATTCCATGTCGAGTTTTGACGCAAAAGGGAGGATTGCGAGCTGAACAGGGGAGACTGTGCCGTCCAGATGCGACCAATTTTATTTTTGTGGTGCTTCGAGACTTGGAATGTAACGTGTTCGTTCGTAGTTTTGTGGGTAGTAGTTTTGTGCTCACTCCAGCTGACATCCCAACGGTGGAATTTAACCGAGAGTTCAATCATTTCCAACTGTTACATCACATTGCGTGCTGGCAACGTGTGCATGGAAGGACGAACGACTGCCCTGGGACATGAATTTTCAATTAATTCATTTGTAATAATAAACTTTTTTATTTCCAAACTTCGTGGAATCTGAATGTGCTTTACAGCGGATATGCCACGGATCATGTAAGGAAAGCAAATGGATTCTCATATATATGATTATATGTTTATATTCGTTGTTCTCGATCCGGATCTCATTGTTCGGGGATTCAGAGACCATGGTTTGGGCCATACTCAATCTCACTGCCGGCGATGATTTCGAGTATGCACAGCAAGACTTAAGCGGACGCTGAAAGCTGTCCGGTCGACGCCGCAGGCACCACTCCGCCCTCATCACCGACTGAGATTCTTTGACCGCCTTTGCTTTGTTTAGTGTAGAGGATGGACGAAGGTACGTGCGCGAATCTTGAGGGTATGCATTGAGGGAAGCGTGGGTTTTGAGTCTGACTATTTCCGTTGATGCGATATTTTTCATTGCAAGCCTATTGAGTCATGGTGTATATTGTGTTGAGCGAAGGTAAGTGTGCGAGTTCTGAAAGTATGCTGCGAGGGAAGGTTGGTTTTGAGTCTGACTGTTGTGGTTGATTCAGATGTTGTGTAGATGATGCAGGAATGTTGATGACGGAAGGTAAGTTTCATTGAGCGCCAGGATGTGTTTTGCGAAGATATGGACTGCTGACTTCGATTATTCATTGCAAGGTTTTTGGATCATGTTTTGTATTGTGTGTAGGATGGATGAGAGGTAAGTAAGGGAGTTTCTAGGATATCTGGCGTGGTTAGCGTTGCTTTTGAATCTGACTGTTGGGGTTGATGTTTTGTATGTGATGCAGGAGTGGTGAAGCAGGAACGGCAGGACTGAAGGAGAGTGAAGAAGGGATCTAGGAAGATGGGGAATGAAGCTGTGAGGTGTTTCTGGTATGTGTATATTTTCGGGCATACGATAGAAGTGAGAGTGGGTTTCAAGTGGTGTAGGATTTTGCTGACCATGTTCGTGTTTGATGTCTTGATGATTTAATGGGCTGGGGTGGTGTCGAGGAAAGCGGGGATGGTATTGGGAAGGAGCGGACTTTTTGTAATCTAGGTCGTGAGGGTTCTTGAAGTATGTGCGAATGGTGGTGCATGGCGTTCGGATGGTAGGGAGAACGCGATAGTGAGGGAGATGGGTGATCGACGATATGCTGACAGGTATTTTGTATTCTGGCTGGATACGTATTTCATATTCTGGCTGGATACATATTCCGTATTCTGACTGGATACATATTCCGTATTCTGGCTGGATACGTATTTCCTATTCTAACTGGGTATTTATTTCCGATTCTGACCAGATATGTATTCCCTATTCTAGAGAGACGTATTGTATACCAGCAGTTTCGTAAATGAGAGAATAAAATACGGTCCGATATGGGCCCTGAATTTACCATCCGCTGTAATTTCTTCCCTCCCGGTTTTCGCTGATATATTGTATACTGGATGTCGGGTCCTAGTATTCCGCCATATGTACTAGAGAAAGTGGATGTCGGGCCCTAGTATTCCGCCATATGTACTAGAGAAAGTGGACGTCCGCATCCAAAAATTTTTTATTTTTTTTTGGACGCGGACGTTCATTTGTTCTAGTAAATCTCGGGGCCGACTAGGACCCGTACTAGAGAGACTGGACGTCCGCGTCTACTTCCGAAAACACAGACGTTGTAGGCCATTCTCCTGATTCACAAGTCTTTCGCGTAGGATCTTCCCCTAATAATTTGTGATTTTGCGCAGGACCTTCCCCTGTTTGAGTTTTCCTTGGATCGCTTCCAATCCATGCTCCCTTCTCCATGTTTTCCTCTTTTGAGTAATCCTCTCTTTTATCTTCTTTAGAAGTTCTTAAAACCACGTGGTATATATTGCTTTTCTTTTTTCTACACAACCTTGTGAACTGTTTGCTCGTAAGCATGTATGTCAGGCGGGAATTCCCATTCTTAGAATTTTTCTCTGCGTCCAGAGCAATTAGTCTATTTCTTTGTTTCAGTAACATACGAGATTTTTTCTAATCTATTATAGGGTTGGCCTTGGACAGCCATGATATGCCTAGGATTATGTCGTAAGCAATCCAGTCGACTATATAAGGTTTTACTCTTATCGTCGCTTCCCCTATCCGTATGGTGAAACTTTTAGAACAATTTTTCATGGAAACGATTGTTCCGTCCCATAGTTCAGCGTTAAGGTCCGTATGTTTTCCCTTTATCTGCAGTTTATTTGCAAACTCTTTTGATATAACTACTTCTTCACATCCACTATCGACGAGGATTGAACAAGTAGGTTCGCGACTTCCTACCTGAACATATCCATGGAAGTTCAATAGTGTTTGTTTCTTTCCTTCACTACGATCTTTGTACGGTGAAAACGTTCAAAGCTTCACAAGGTTTGGTTCACGCAACTCATTCTTTTTTCATTTTTTATTTTTTTGTGTTTTCTGATGTTTTATGCAATGCGCTTCGGCTATAATACAATGACCCGTTGATGTGCCGAGTGCATCAAACGGAAGCGTTAGTTTTTTCCGAATTATTGGAGAATTGAGATCCCCTCTGGCTAGATTGTGCCCTTTGAACTCCAAATTGGGAGTGGTTCCTCAGTCTTCCTCCTGAGTGGTTCCTTGCAATGCAATTTGGTTTTCCGCAGACGTAACAAAGCTTATTTGCCATCCTCCTTTTCTCAGCGGGGGATAGTCGTTGGTGAAAGCCCTGGTTATAAATTCTTCTATTCTGGATGTTTCCGATTTGCATCGGTGTGGGTCCACTGGAGTATCCTGGGTAGTTCTATATGTATCCAAAGTTTGACCCATTGCTAGAGTATAACCCATCAAACTTATCAGCGATTCTCATTGCGTGATCCAATGATTCTGGTTCAACTCTTTCCACCTCTATTCGGATCTTATGTTTTAGGCCGTGGCTATAGTGGAAGATTTGTTCGTCATTCTCCATGCTTGGTATTTGCAACAGCCATCTAGAGAACTCCTTGTTGTATTCTCTGACGGAATTCAATTTTCCAGTCTGTTTCAGTTCACTGAGTATTTTTCGAGCGATCAACTCCCTGTTTACAGGTTCAAAGTGTTTCAATAGTTCCCTTTCAAACTCTTTGAAGTTACCAATATCAACTGCATTGAGAGTTACCAACTCCCACCATTGCAGTCCATCACCCGTGAGGTAGCTAACCGCATAGGTTATCTTAGTTTTCTCCGATAGAGGAAGGGTTTGCATGTCGAAAAGGTTTCGCAAACTCTTAAACCAACTTTGGGCGTTTCGGCCACTGAACTTTTCTGGTTTACCTATCTCTAGATTATCCTTCCTTTGCTCTCTGGCTAGGTTTTGATACTGTTGGTTGCAGCATCCAATTGGCTTTGAAGGTGACTGATCTGGGATTGCGTCCGATCATATACCTGTTGGAGTGTAGGTTTTCGTGGGGTAGCCTGTTGTTGCTGATGTGGAGGAGGTTGAGTAGCCTGTTGAAGTCAGTTGCTTTCGGGTGTAAGCCTATTATGAATATTTTCAGGGTCCATAATGAATTACAGTGTACTTAGAGCGCAAAAGTGTTTTAATCTCAAGTTTCGGTATTTCACGAAGGGAATTTTAATGTTCAGGATTTTCAAAGTTGGTTCAGGAATTTTCCATTCAATGCGACTTTTATTGGTAATTCAAATGTTTTTCTATTTCTGAGTGTAATACTTGAGAACCTTGCTTACAGACTTAGCTGAGTGTTTTCCCGGTTTCTTGATTGAATTCCAGCGTTCAATGCTGCCAGTGTCAGCAGCAAGCCTGACCAACCGGAGAAGCTGCTCCTTGTGGCGGCGGTGCTCTGGGCCGAGCTTGTGTTCGTTGAAATGTAATATATTTTTGAACTCAGTATCGCACAAGTCGCACTGTAAAGAAAGTACCTTACTGTAACGTCTATCTAAATTGCTTACTGTCTTGGTTGTCCCGTCACAATTGAACAAGTGGTTAATGTGATCCTCGGTGGTGTTGTGTACAGCCCACGATTGGTGCCTCGGTTTCAATACCTGGCAAGATGAGCACCGTAGGCCAGCCTGTCCGTGATGGCTCTCTAGTCCAAATGTGGGTCCAGTGTTCAATGCGTCACCAAAAATCTTATTGGCCAACTCGTCTTGATTCGGCAGTTATTGGCCGATTGGGGCGGCGGAAGCCGTATTAATTTCCTTCTCAGCCGTTTGTACCGGCTTGTCTGTATCGGAAATAATTTCCGTTGCCGGCGGCTGGTCAGCCGTAGCGGCGTTGTTATTGGCCTGCTCAACAGTAGGGTTGCACACTGCAATTAAAATTCGTTATATTTTTCTGTCAGATCGTTGATTGGGCGATGCTAACAGATGTTAGTTTCCCATAGGTTGAAATGATAAACTTACTTTTTGGGTAAAATTTTGAGGTTCACTAATCGGCGCTTATTTCGGCTCAACTTAGGAATTGTTGTTACTGGGTGTTCTGATCTACCCGAACTCTTCCAGCAACCATTCCAGTACCTCCTTTATAGAATTCTAGATTAGCTCGTAGAATACTAAAACCACTACACTAGCCTAGCGATAGTAATTTCATAGACTCGCAGAGTAAGGTGCAAATTTAGCTTCTATTCTCACCTTGCGATCGAGACTACTATCGGTAGTGTAATGTCAACTATTATGGAACCTATTCATTCTAATAAGGGGTGTAATTTTGTAGTGTAAACTATCCAAGCGTATTGTAAATTCCATAATGGAACTGATCCGACTGGATCATCCAGATGGACGTTACACGAGGACCCTGTTTCCGACAACTTGGCGACAATCAAGTGGTTTCACTATTTTTGTGGTTTCGGGATTACAATGGAGTTGTCGTGGTTTGCTGACGTGAGAATTAAAATCCAAGCATTCACTCCGCCCTGCCACACCATCAATGGGTGCATCCGAAAATCGCCACTCCACTACTTTGCCACTCAAGTGACCAACCAAAACACGAGAAAAGTGGCGGAAATTCGCTACTTCAGATGATGTGATCCGGGGATCCCAAGGTCGGTTCACTCCGCCACTTTACTTCCATTCCCATAGATAGTATGGATATTATCCACGTGTAGGTAAGAATCAGGTATTTGAAATGAACCGGCTCTCGAAACAACACCGCCTGATAACAGCAGCTTCTGTCGTTGCAGTCTGCTCAGCGGCACTCGCAGTTATGCTCATTGTCGTGCAAAAACATCACCAAGGCATCAGGAGAAGACAGTGCAGGAGTAGGAAACCTGCAAAGTACCGCCGTTTGGCACTGTTGCGGCCAGTGCAAACTAGCTTGAGCACACCTTGGAATCAGATCTTGTCGTGTGGAACAGACGACGACTTTCTGTTATCAACTAATTTCACGAACGATATATTGTTACACAGACTGTTACCAATATTTGAGGAGAAAAGACAGCTTTATCGCTTCGGGAGTCCGTTCCGAAGAGGACCAAAGAAAACAGGTCGGAATCCGCTGCTGAAAACAGTAGACCTTCTCGGTTTGTCACTATGGTACATCAAGACAAAGCAGACTGTATACAGTCTGTGTCCCTTATTCGGAGTCGTAGATAGCACTATTGGCATATGGCTCGACTACAGCCTGGACGTGCTATGTAAGGCCGTGCAAACAGATACAAACTGTGAAATACGTTGGCCAAGTGTTGAAGAAATGAAACGGTCGGAACAGCTATTGACTAAGAATAGGAAGTATGGGTCACTATTAAAAGGTGTATTTGGAGTGACAGATGGTGGAAGAATGCCTTGCGCTGTGTTTTCGGACCCAAACATGCAGAATGCTTACTTTGAAGGTTTCACACAGTCTGCGGAAGTTACAAACTTGTTCGTGTTCAATTTCTTCGGTGAGATAATTCACGCCGCTGTCAATTACCCTGGCAGCTGGCATGACACGAAACTTGCTACTGTATCTGGGTTGTACTATCCAAAGCTATCAGATGACATGACTCCTCCGGGCATGGCAATATTGGGAGACTCCGCCTTCGTCAATAACAGCCGGATTACGAATGGTAAAATAATTAGAGGTCGAAAGGCGGGTGAAAGGTGGGATATTCCGGAGTCTGCAGCACTAGCAGCAGTTGATGTTTTGTTGCAGCGCGTCATGCCTAGCGAGCGCCAGAGCGCTGAATGGGGAATCAGAGCCATCAAAGCCCCTTTCTCAAGACTGAAAGTTTCACTTCCTCCCAACCCATCTAAAAGGCGTAGGTTGTTAACAATATGTTGTCACCTCTTTAATTTGCGGACCAGAACAGTTGGATTGAACCAAATCCGTTCGACGTATAGTAGAGACCAAACCATGCTGAACAGTAGTGCATAAATCCAATAAATGCATCTTCTTTACTCTTTTATTGATTCTTCCATATCCGCATGACCATTTTTCTCCTTACTTCCCATGCGCTTTATCATTTCGGACATCTGATGCAACAATTCATTTGTTGGTTGGAGGTTACGCGCTATTTCTTCTTTAACAACCTTTTTTATGTCCTCTTCTGTCAAGCATGATGAGACATTGACCATACCAACAACTGCTTGTGAAAGCTGACCAACGTTGTCTGCCATCTCACCAACCCTATCAAGCAAAACATTATCGGACTTAGAGCTTTTCGAAGATGTATGCAGTCCATTGCTTCCCATTCTGAGATTCTTTTTATGTCTTTCATTGTGCCCCATGGCAGTTCCTTCCAGTACATCATAACTATCCCGCCCGACCGCCCCATCATTGTCATCTTCTGAAGTTCCATCGTCACTACCGAGTACTTTTGCTGCGCTTTTATTCTGAATGTCTCTGTAAATTTTCTTAGCTCTTCGAACAGGCGGAGGACAATACGGGTCACCTGTCTTCTTCTTACAGTTTGCGAGTTTGTCAAACTTGTTCTTAATCGAATCTTGATCTCTAAATGTGTTGTCCTGGTCTTCAGCCCACTTCGCGAATTTATTTGCCACTAGTGCCCAGTGGTTTGAGCCAAGCGGAAGAACTTCGGACACAATGTCAAGAAGGTGGTCCAATTCGTCATTAGAGTAGTTCGGAACCCCTGCTCTGGTCTGACGTCGCTTTCGCGCGTTTGGCGTCACAGCCAAAACAGAGTGCTGAGCGCCTTCCTCAATCGGAGTTAAGGTTATGTAGTGCAATGCCACTTGGCGAAGCGCTTACAGCTAGGTGTTTCACCTCCAATTTTGGGCACTTTACCCAATTCTTTTAATTCTCAACTATTTTGGACTATCTATTCTAACAGCAGTGCAATCACTGAACACGTGGCACGTGACACCAGTGATACACTGAATTGTACACTACACCTAACAGTTTACACTGTATTTACAGTGTGCCAGCGCCGCCGGCGCACCTGTCACTTAGGGTTTTTCGACCACCCCACTGTATCAGTATTTAGCCTACCTATTGGACACCAACCACAAGGACATTTAGGGCTACAAGCCACATGTAATTTATTATTTAACTAGAGGCGAATCGCCATGTCCTTTGATTGTAAAAGCCAGCCGGAAGCTCGGTGTCCAATCTACCCCCAGGGTGCGTTTTGCCTACTGATTCAGTGTGATTCTCCCTTGGCTATGGTGCTTGGCACTCTTCCGGTGTCCCTTTTCGCTGATTCAGCTTCTCAATGTCGGGACGCTGTATCAGCATTGCCCCTACCACGCGTCACCGGTGGTGCGCGTGCCCCTCAATCAGGTGTCTTCGGCCGCCTGGTGCCCACCCGGAGGTATGGTTGCGAGCCACTCCCAACTTGCGTTTCGCAGTCTCATTACAGCCTGCTTCGACTTTGGCTATAGTGTCTGGCCTGCTCCTGGAACCCATTCCCCGCTGTATCAGCTTTCTGCCATGGCCGTCGTGCTGGTTCAGCAACCCGCCCCCCGCCGACCAATCGGACTTGGTTATTGATGTGCTCCCAACTATCGTCTTGCAGTCTCATGGAAGCCTGCTTCGTCTTTGGCTATAGCGCGGACCGCGCCGACACTGGTCACTCAACTGATTCAGTCTGTGACTGGTTACTCTGCTGGATCAGCTTCCCTTTCCCCGATACCACGCGTCACCGGTGGTGCGCGTGCCCTTCGATCAGGTATCTTCGGGTGCTTGGTGCCCGGCTCTTGAGCCACTGCCCCTCTTCCGCTGTACCAGTGTATCGCTGTATGCATCGCTGTACCAGCGCCCGCCCTATCCTATAGGGCTCCCCCTTCTTCTTCCCTTTTTGCTTCTTATACAGGGCACTCATCCCTTCTGTGCCTGGTGTCCTCCCTTCTTCCCTATTAGGGTTGGTGAACCACCATCCTTTCGGTGCACCACCATGACTCACCATGTGACCACAGGATTCTAGACGGATCGTCTGTATGGCCTTACAACCCACACTAAGGCAGGCGATTCGCCTTTGCTCTACCACACTCGACCCGAGCCTGACTACCGAGACAGGAGGGCTCGAACACCTCGCGGTGGCTCGCCGATTCGGCTTACAGCCAAGGCTGCCCGTTGTCGGATCGACCAAGCCATTGCACTACAGGTTACTGTTGTATCTTCACCTTGTGTCATTACGTCATCAGATGCTACAGGAATTGTTGCGGATGGGGGAAGTGAACTCATGTCTGCTGCCCGTGTAGCTGCAGAAGGAGCACACTGGGCTTGGAAATCTGCCCTATTGAACGAATGCGAAAAACCGTCAAACGTAACTTATGGGTCAGAAACCAAACAAGAAAGGATATGCCACTGTAATAACTTGAGTGGAGGAGTGGTGTAGTGGCGATTTTCGGATGCACCCAATCTCGCCGGCGAGTCTTCTAGTGGCAAAATTGGAGCTAATCTTTTATTTTTTCAATTTAAACTAGGGTGGTTAAAAGTGGCCTCATATGAGGCCACTTGTCCGATAGACACTAGGGACGTATCAGGTTGTTGGTGTCTTTTATTTGCTGAAAATGATTCAAAATGTATGTATCACAATTGATTGTCATTGGCCAGATATTGGTTTCCAGCCACCGAGTGGCAAATAGGCCATAGCAATCAACCGGTATGATATGACAGTCGCTGTCATGCCCGTGGCCCTGTAATATACATTGAAGGGCGGCAACGGGAATATTTACATGATGTTTCAAGTCGCTTCAAGCGCAACCAGCGACTCGTTGGTTTGCAAAATTTCGCGGGCCATACCTCACAATCGTTAGTTGTTACCGAGCAGGGGCTCATGTGAGACGGGAGAAATGGAAAACAGACACTTCATGTTCCCGCGCTGGTGATGATAGCCACGAGAAGCATACAGGATTGAGAAAGACTCCCAACTTAAAATGCAAGAAACCACTTCTTTAATTTGCGGAAATTGAAATACACACCGATTCCACTCGCCACCATCAGCAACGCGCACAACGTTCCAAAAAAACTTTTTTTGTGCACCTCGTAGAAAATAGCCGAACATCAGCAACAAACAGCCAATAGAAACCGAGTACACCGCATGGAGCAGACTGCGTCAAGGTATGATCAACCATACAAGTGCAGCAATCAAGTTGCGAATGAATATCTCGCTGGAATATATCAAACAGCGACCAGGTCGCAAAGCACAGAGCGCAACTCAATATTCCACGTTGCAAGATTGCAGTCGAAGCGATGCACAAACACGCGCATACCATTGGTGCGCACCCTGAGATAAAGCGCCATCTCATTCCAAAAAATATCTACAATACCACCAAACCTTCAAGTCCAAGCATGCGTATATAATCGTCGGGGCAAATTCCAGTCCATTTCCAGGCGAAACGCCCAGATCGATCCAGCACCGCGCGACTCAAATAATGCTAAATTCGTTGCCAACCTTCGTCCCATCGTCCGTACCGCATCCAGCCACCCGACGTGCATCCTCGCCCACCGTCTCGCCGGCTCGTCGCGCACCCCGCACCCACCCCGTCATGACGACCCCGCCGCCGGACAGCGGCCTCACGCGCTCGTCCGTTCCCGTGCTCATCCCCGACGTGGTCACCGTGACCGACCCGGATAAAATCCGCGAGATTTGCTCCAGTCCGGAAATTGGCCGTCCGGCCGATGGCATCTTCCCCAAGTTTATAGACATTTTTCACGCCGCCACCAAGTTTTTCAACCCCGCCGACAATGAGTTCTTCGTCGGCTTCCATTCCGATAATCGTGGCAATCAGGTGCAGCGACGTGAGGTCGTGATCAAGCAATTGGAGAAGGGCTTCTCGGATGAGCAGATTGAAAATTTCGCACGCTTGGTCGATAGTGATGCTGATGTGCAGACTTTGGGTATCGCTTGTGTCAAGGCGGTCGGTTCCCTTATTTTGCCACTGAAAGCAGGCGAGGAGGTTCCTGATGATGTTTGTATTGCCGCAGAGGGCACGCTCACGGAAACAAATGATGTTTTTAACCCCTTCAAATACTTGGCTGCCCGCAGGAGAAGACTAACTGTAGAGAAGTATGTCAGGTCTCTACTTCCTGATGATCCGTACGCTGTAGATTATACTCATAATCTTGGTGCCGCTACACACGGCTTCGCCAGGGCACTCTTAGCTCTTAGGGACACTACTCAGACGGATACAAGGGCTTACTTCTCAACTAAGCCTCTCGCTCGAAAAGTTCTTAGGTGTCCTTTGAAGGAAACCACTTTGAATGGTATGTTCGATCAACCGCTCATCCCGGACAAGACTTTCTTAACGATTGACATTGGGGCTGGTCTCGAAGCTACCAATGATGACCTTTTCTTCTTTGGAACTGGGCTGCCCGAAAGGCAGTGTGCCTTCAGGACTATCGCTTTCGAGACACTCGACAAGATCCAGGCTGCCCGACCCTCCATTCAGGCATCGAGCTAGATTTAGGCTACTTATCAATAAATATTTTACCTCCATGTCAGGCAGATGACTACCATCGCCATAGTAACAAAAAGAAAATCGCGAGCATATGAAAACGACCTGCACCGAAAAGATAAAACAGTTAGTCAACTATGTATGCAGAGCTTCGTGTACTCAGAAAGACAACGAGTTAAAGTTTCTATTTCCCCATCGCGGAGTCCACGTAAGTATGGATATATAACTGTTTTTCATCATCGCACACCATAACTGGGAAAAACCAACACGTACCTGTACAAAATGTTCTTCCAAGAGATTGTACTCTTGAGTCTCATTACTGCTGCATTGCTACCTCCCGTACACTTTCCTGTACATGGCGTCAGGTAGCATATCTTCAACCATTCTCCATGGCCGATACGCAACAACCATTCGAGAACGACCTAGTACTGCCGATCCAATAATTGCCTTCCTGTACGGAAGAACATGTACCCCTGATGACGGCCCATCTCTTCCATCCGCCTTCCTCTTCTCCACAGAGCGTCCTTGAACTCCTACAATGTGACAAAAGTTGCTCCCAGACACCAGTACCGAATTCTCGTCGTTTGAAAAGGAAACGTACGAGGCAATTTGTGGGAAACTATGCCGATGAGTAGTTGAGCTACCGCGGCATACCTCTATTGTCATCACCGTGTGCAGCTTGAAATCTCTAGTTGCTACTGCCAATCGCCTACCAGTCTTTGAAAACTGCATAGCACAGACGGTTGCAACCTCACTTTGTGGTGTAAATATTACCGACCACTTGACATCAGATTTTGCCCATCCATTGAAGTCTTCGGAATAGAAAACCTTGCCTGATACGTCGCTCACCGCAACTCTTCCAGCGCGACACACTAGTTTAGCCAAACTAGTACTCGCCCCGACTTCTTCCTTAGAGAAAGACATAATGCGATCGTCCTTGTATGCATAGATAAATTGAGCACAACGAGATATACAGATCAGACTGTCGTGGCAAAAAGCCATGTCTATAGCACCTCGAAGACGGGAACTACAAGTTGCAGAGATGGCGCGCAAGCTGATTTTGCCGAATTTGCTCAGTTGAGCAGCTTCACGAGGATTGAACGGTACATCGTATACACGGAATGCATCCTCGGAACATGCTGCAATGACCGCACAGTCTTCAGACATCGCGCAAGATTTCACTTCGGACTTGAAACTTTTCAATTCCATCTTCAACTCCAACGTTGGAGAAGACTGATCTGGAGGAATAAACCAGCACTCAATGCACTTTCCGTGTCGAGATAATCCCAAGCTTCTTCTATCCATGAACTGCAGTGTGGATTGGCCCACACCGTCCATATACGGATAAATTCTAGAGATTTCCTTCTTTTCTATCAAGTCAGAGGCTCTAAAGAGGCAGCATCGTGCGTCCATCGACCCAGATACCAAAAACCCGTCTGCTGTGCCGCTCAAACTGCGGACATCATGTGAATGCAATCGTGTTGCTCTTATAGGGAGCCAATGATAGACACCGTCTTCGACCAGTTGCGCTTTGACACCTCCAATACCACCACCGGCACTTCCCAAAATGACGATTTCGCCATTAGGAGCCGGGGAACACACAGCCGACCAGATAGTACCTTCAAGGCCCTCCACAGCCAATTCAGCGGTAATTGAATTCATGGCAGTAGACCACACTGAAACCATGCCACGAGAGTCGCCGCAGATTACTTCACGGCCACCAGAGACGAATTTGCAAGTCCAGATACTCACAGGCTCACCTCGAAGAGAGGCGATCTTTCCATGGCCATAAGCCGAGCCGTTTGTGGCGTTCAACCATCGTAATCCGCCTTCAGCGTCTCCACATACAACACAGCCGTCTGAGCCTCCAACGGAGGATGGTGCCCAGGAGACACACAAGGCACGCGCCGAGTTGGCCTCTGTAATTCTGACAATGTAGAATTCACTATCGCTTGGGTAGAGTTCTGCATCGGTCGGAGCAGATGGATCTCGAGATACGATTCGAACATAGCCGTCATCACATGCAACGGCAATGGGAGCACGGGATTCGGGATCATCACGGCAAATGTCGATAGACCAGATCGCACCACCATCAATCTGAAGACGGGTATGCTCTTGTAAGGAATGAATCCCGATTCGATAGATGAATAACACGCCATCCAGACGACCAGCAACGAGGTATTTTCCACATGGGCTGAACTGCAAGCCTGTAATGGCGAGCTCTGGATTACTAGTGTCTGCGTATGTCCGACCGACAGGAGCCCAGATTGTGTTCCGATCTCTTAGCTCGATACAACCAGAGCGGGCTATGGCTACTAAAGCTCCGTTTGGAGATATAGCAACAGCGTTGATTGGAGAAACTGGCCATTTGAAGAATGCACAGGTTTGAATCTTGAGCTTGGAAAGTTTCGCACGAACTTGTGGGGATTTGCTTGGAGTCAATTCTGAAACGACTTCAGTCGTCTTGCTGGTTCTTGCACGCTTCTTTCTGTGCATAACGGAGGCGCCCATCGCTGGAATAAAGGTAAACGACTAGGTGGGTGATATTCCAGCGAAAGTTGAGAGACACCTGGTGGCAGCAGAAGATACACACGAAACGCCGGGAAATGTACGACAGAAGGGTGCAGTTAAGTAAAAGTCAGTATCATTGTGCTATCGTCGCCGCCGAGTCCACCAGCCATGAAATTATCATACATTGTCGTGCACCAGCCAATTAAAATTAGTATACCTATTCTGTCAACTGTTTCACGTGTTGACACAGCTAATTCTGTAACTGAAAATCAGAGCAGTTTTATTTTCCCCAAAAACTAAATTTTTTGCAGCTTCACAATCTCCCACACTAACTTCAGATCTCATGCTCCCTATCAAACCAAACCAAACCACATGCTTCACTAGTCCTTTCAAACAACTACCGTCTCGCTGCACAGGGACATCATGAATCCCTCCAAAACCAGAGCGAATCAACTAGCATTCTCAACTCCAGCTCCAATTTTCCGCCGTAGTAATCAGCTTCCGTACCATGACTGCATCCCGCCAGCATTGCGAACAAAAGTTGCAGCCACGGAACGAACATCAAGATCTCAAACAGTCGCATCCCATCCCGCACCTCGCATTGATAGAAGAGCAGCACTATCCCTCTTGGCAGTATCTGCTCTATCATCTCTAATCCCACCCTCACCTTCCAACGCGCAGTACGAGAAGCTCCCCTTCGAGAAGTATGACGCGAACAAAACGCGAAGATACGTCGGTATAGGACGACCACCGCCGGACCGACCGCCTCCAAAATTCGATGCTTCTAAAACGGTTTTCTCGATCGATGACACTCTGCAGGCACAGGACCTCGGCGCTGGAAAGGGTGACACAGATGTTGAGCCTGGTTGTCTCGTCGTTGCACGCTGGAACATTTTGTTGGATGATGGCACTACTGTCGATGATACCAACGAAAGGAAGGCTGCTATGTTTCGGCCGGGCGCGCATCAAGTTCCGCCTGGTATCGAAGATGCTGTTGTCGGGATGAAGTCGGGAGGGGTACGGCGCGTTAAAGGAAGTGCAGAAAGAGTTTTGAGGTAAGTCTAATGTCTTTTTTTGGTTGCGATGCGTTGAGATTCAATTCTAACAGTTGTACCTGATGTAGTAACGTTTCGACGGGTTATGACATCGGTGAGAGGAGCTTGGTACCGAATGGTTCAAATGTATTCATTGAAATTACGGTTGATGCCATCAACCCTTATGGAACATAGTGATTTAGTTTTGTGAGATCAAGTACAGGATGGGATAGGTCGGCCGTTCGGTGTAGTAATGTTCTGCGGGCACAATACTTCGGACAATAGAGACATAGCTGAAGACAGGTCGGCACATATTCATGGATAGGCGTCCTACGAAAAGACCTTGATTCCTTTAGAGTCTCAGAGTTGTATGTTTCTAATTTCCTCTACAATAGCAATATAATCTCTGAAACCAGGTTTGCTAGTAGCAGTGTACCAAATGACCAAATCACTGACGTAGCATCCATCCAACCAGCCCCGTCAAAAAGGTGCCCAGCACTTTTGGCAAGATTTTAATTCAAGCTCACGAATCAACCAACTTGAGCTCTTCTCCTTCAGATCGAGAACATTTTGACACTAGATCATCTGTTCGTATCCCAGAAACATTCGGCATGTTGCGCTAAATTCAGTAATACCGAATAGGACAGCCTCACGGGACAGATCGCAACCATCAGTACTTTGCAAGAACTTGGTGAGCGTTTGAAGGCACCGCGGTAACTGGTCAAGATACCTCGCGAGAAACACATGAATGTGCAATAGAAAAGTGAATCCACCCAAGGGGCGGGGAGAACAATGATACAGCAGAGCACCGCGAGTGCAAACTTTACTCTGCATCCGCGTCTTTATCCAATTCAACATATGAGGTCGCACCGGAAGACAACTGTGACTGTTTGAAAAGGCCGAACAAAGATGAAAGAGTCAAAAACATAATAATAGTCGGCGTGAACAACGACTCAACGTTGAGCAATAAGTCGTCAATATTATCAGGAACGTCCTTTCCAGACGCCTTGAAGAAAGCTTCACTGGAAATCGCAAGCCCACCTGCGAGGAATACGATGAGGAGAATGAAGAGGACGACATACACTGTCTGTTCGGCCCGTTCCAACGTGTCAACGCCGAAGGTCGCAGCGAGCCTCTGATAAACAGTAATCGGCTGTGTGTTGTTCTTTGTGGCGGGCGAGTTGTACTGCTCGTCCATAGATTGTCCTACTTCTGGCGGTGCAATTCCGTATTCCTTTGCGATTTCGCGCATCCTTGCCTGCTTGTCTTTTGGTGTTTTCGATGGGCCGCGCTGCTTTTTGGACGGGCCTTTTCGCATGCTTACTGCAGCAATGCGGCGGCAAGTGCTGTGAGCGGTTGGGAGCAGCGGCGCGCTGCAGAAGGCCGGGACGGTCATGATGGATGGAAGGGGAGTGAATTAGGGTGGCTGTTTCGGACGAAATGGGCTGGTGATTGCAATTAAAGATGTGATTGAAAAAACAGTTACTGTATCTCGGTGAGCACCCCAACCTCAACAAAATTTATTGGTACAAACTGGCTGTGAGAGGCGCGCTTGTACAGCGATGTACAATGCTCGGATTCGATAGCTGCTTTTCTTCGGAATGCACCGAGTGAATCGCGCCGCGATTATTACAATCACTCGCAAGAGGAACTGCGAATTATTCGGCCAGACCCGACCTAACAAAATGAGATAACGGGTTGGCATTTTCACATCATCCGATACGTATACTGCCTTGTACCAAAGGGCACACGTGTGGCTCGTGACTTGATGCACGTCTCGCAATGTGCCAGCCTCATTTCGACACTTCGTAAATCATAAGCGATAGAAATGGAAACGATGATGAACACACTATTTCCCAACTTTTCATTCTCGACACATGCGTGTCCACCTGATGTACAATGGGTTGCTAGTAATACATGCGCACATTCAACTGAACAATCAGATGCCTGCCATTTCATGGGCTGATCAGCTATAAAGTGGACTATAAGTGAGGAAGCCGAAAAAAAGTTTCCTCTCATCGACCTTCCTCTAGAACCTTATGCTATCGGTTAGATTGCCGCTTATTGTCGCTACCAAGCAGATTAGAATAAAAGCGGTTCGCCTCTTCAAATATCATCCAAGTAATGGCTGATCCCAGCATTCGTTTCAAAAAGCGAGGGGAAGAGCCGCGGAAAAAGCCGTACACACCCTCCTCGTTAAACACACGTCGCGTTGCTTCACCAACGCTACTATACCGCGACATGCTGCCGTCGATACTTTTCGGACTCAATTGCATTCGCGTTTTAACTACATCTTGCGGTTGCGTCAGTAGAGTGGCCAGGCCGCCGCCAAATGCTCCACTGGCAAAATTGACCACCATCGTCAATCTTTGATCGTGCTGCTTGCGTATTGCTTCCGCTTGACTCGGCTGCGTTAAGTTAGTAGTGTTTTCAGATACATGCTGGGAATGTGAGGTACCGCTAATAATACTGGATCGGTTGTTTTTCAGGCCAAGAGCTTTGCCGAGTGATTCCTTGGAACGTAGATATATGAGCATATAAAGAGCGGAATAGGGAGCGTCCCTGATAATTGCTGGTGTCAGGCCTGCGAATAAGGCAGCTTTTCCTTCTTGACGAGCCATCGTCCTCATGGCATGGAATACACCTCTGTATTTCTGCGAGTATTCGACAGTTTCCATTCTGGTTTTGATAACAGACAAGGGGCAAAGTAAAATCACAGCAACTGATCGTGAGCTGGCACCAGACAACAAAGTGGTCCACGTGGAAAGAGAACCGTCCTCTGAAGCGAGTCGTGCTGTAAGGGTGTTGAGTGTTAGGAAATAGACGCCGACGCCCATTGTGTTTCGCAAAATAGAGGGGGCTACACCTCTCCAGAGGCCGGAGATCCTGTCCTGTTGAACGATACCACGAAAGGTGTCGAAGACGCTGGAATTTGGCTGCAAGGACAGGGCGGGCTGGAGATGGACAGAGCGATTGTAGGCAGCGGACATTTGCATTCGTGTCTTGACAACATCGAGTGGTTGCAGTGCAATTGTCGAAATACACCCCGAGGTCGCACCGCTGAGAAAGGTGGTGAGGCTCTTCGTGGTGTGCTTTTTGGATTCGGAGCTAGTGGTGAGAATTGGAGCCATTGTTCACAGTTCGACACGGGCAGTTGGCAAAGCCAGAAGGCGATGCCGTCGTCGAACGGTGGGGATGCAGGGGAGGCGGTAGCGTGAAGAGGAGAGCTCTACATGAGTCGAATTTAGCGGTGTAGGGGGCTGCTCACTTCGATGATTTTGATTGGACTTTGAAATTGAAAATATTTTACAAGTTTTTGGCGCTGTGCGCACAAATAGCTTAGCTGAGCAAAGCCCGGCACCGATTTGGCGCCAAGGTTGACGCTGCTGTGTTGGCCAGACTCTGCCCATTTCACTCAAGCCCACAGTTACTTTAGTACGATCGGGGTCGATTGTTTGGCGCAAGAAATCATGGAGGTAAGGACGCACCATGCACATCAACTGACGTGGCGTTGCACCCAACCCAGTATGGCAAGGTTTTGACATGCCGTGCGTCTGTTGTCTGCGAATCTGTCTATGTGTGATTGTATCGGTTTAGGAGGACCACATGGAAACGTACCGTGAAGAGCCCCAACCCACCGTTCCTCAGGGTAACGGAGCTCCTGCCCCCACTCAGCACGTCGGTAAGCGCGTTTACGTCAGTAATCTTTCTTGGGATACCCGGTGGCAGGGACTCAAAGACCATATGCGCGCAGCAGGCGATGTTGCGCACGTTGAAGTCTTCACCGAAGCCTCAGGTCGTTCCGCAGGTTGTGGTGTTGTAGAGTTTGAAACTCCTGAGGGTGCCGAAAATGCCATCAATACCATGAATGATTCCATGCTTGACGGTCGCTCCATCTTTGTTCGTGCAGATCGTGAGGAGGGCAAAACACGCACCGGTCGTCACTATGGCGCCGGTGACGCAGACGGTTACGGTCGACGTGGCGGTAGAGAATCTGATCGTGGCCGCAAGATTGTCGTGTGGAATCTACCCTACCTTATTAGATGGCAGGATCTGAAAGACCTTTTCCGTGACTACGGAAATGTCATTCGTGCTGATGTTCCACAAACTCATGATGGTAAGTCGAGAGGTATGGGCACTGTCTTGTTTGAAACAGAGCTGGAAGCTGAGAGGGCCATCCAAGAAATGAGCGGCAAAGAGATTAATGGACGAGTAGTGGACTGCCGTTTGGACAAGTTTGCCTGAGTGCCTGCTCGACTGCAAGGGTTATAGGGGAGGCTCTGACCGAATATGTGTACTTGGGACGATTCGGCCCTTGCAATTAGCAGTAACGACGCTTTCCACAGAGCGAAAAAGGTAACTTAGTCTCATCATCATCTTCACTCAAAACTTTACGTTTTGAGGGTGCAGGCCCTCTGGTTAGGATTCAGTAAGGTTGTAAAGAGTACTTGTGTGCATCGAGACCCCTCGTTTCTGCCGTGGGTCATTGGGTTATCCGTTTCTGTCTACTTTTGGTGGTCTCGGTGTTCTTGTTCGTAGATTATAACGCGACCCACTTCGCTTACAATTCTTCAACAATACCCCATCTTTGCCGCACTGGCTATCTGCAGTCTTGACCATACGTAAGCGCTCCCTCTCCTCTGGAATAATTTTAGATTCGTTCCCACTGCGCAGGATATTGCGTGTTACATTGTTATCTGCAATCTTGGCTTGCCCAGTGTCAACTATGGAGAACTCTGGTTCAACACGTTCCCCTTCCGATTTGCTTTCAGATGTCTGCTCGACCTGTGTAATTTCCTGAAGTATGTCCCAGATCGCTGCGACGGTTTCAGAAACTTCAGTAATATTGTGAGAAAGATTTGCCACTTGTGAGGCCATCAACGAATCATGAGCATCGACTTGACGATGCGTCTCCTCTTTCTCGCAATGTAGGTCTGACTGGCTGTTTCGGCGAGATTGAAACTTCAGAGAATCCTCGGAAGAGTTACTCAAAGCCTGAATTTTTGGAGATTCAAGAATAGCTCTTAGAATTTCATCGTTCACATCTGCAGAACTGGTCCTGTTCACGCGTGTTGTACCTCCCAGATTGTACCCGAATAACATGGAATTTGGTGACCAGCGTATAATGAAATCTTTCACAGACAACAAAAAGAAATAGACTGCAGCGAGGAAACTCGATATGGCCTCCACAAGTTTGTATACAATAAGGAAACTGAAAATACCGAGGAAGGTTCGCATTCCTGAAACAATATAAATGAAACGACCTCCGATGTACTCATACCGTTCTAGAAACTTCATTATACTCGATATCTTCGTCGCACAGAAGGTTATAAGTGATATGGTTCGCCGCACCGTCAAGCTCAAACCGAATCCCCTAACAAACACAGTTATAAACTGCGTTAATCGATAAATCTTTGCTGTGACATGTTCTCTGAACAGGGACACTAATAATTTAAAAGGATTTGAATATTGCCCAGCAGTTTCCTCTTTCTCTCGCATTTCATTCAGTTCCTCTTGTAGTTGCTGCACGGAAACTGTCAAATCATGATAGTTTGCCATTGACTGTTCATATGCTGCCTTCATGGACAAGTTGACGTTGTTTTGAATATTCTCCAGAATTTTATCCTGTCTTTCATGCAGTGAAGTACTCACATTGAACAACTGTTTTGAAGCTTTCGTTATTGTTCTAGCGTTCTGTTGCATCAACTTTTGTTCATCCCTCAACTCTTTTAAGATTTGGAGTTTCTTATTGATGGCTTCCTCGATCCTGGCAGTCTCCACCCGCAGTTGCCTAACAATATTTTCTTGAGATTCCTCCCCTTCAATTTTCGATTCAAGTAAGGCGAGAGACCAGCTGTGCTGAGTTCGATCACATATTCCACGTAAGAACGGTAAAAATTGCATAACAATAGCTACATCTTCTTCCGATGCATATTTTAACCTGTGCTCATCATGCCATATGATAGAAGGTCTTCCCATTGCCTCTAAATGGCAGTTTGTAATATGTGTTGCAAGTTTTACTCTTTGCAGTTCAGTGGAAAGGCCACACATCACGTCCAGGAAATTTCTCGCGGTATAGCATCGAGTTCCGGGTTGAAGTTGACCAGAGAAGAAATTTTCGGAGAGCGCAGGATGGCCATTTACGGCATCGAAAGGCTCTCCATGTTTTGAAACTGCTGCTTGACTGTTCTCCCCATTGTCTGGAGATGTCCCCAATGCACTTTGTCTCCAGCTATGGCAATATACGCTCCTAGTGTAACGAAGAAGAAAAACGAGGATAACTACATTCATTCTAAAGGTACCAGCTCGCATTTTGAATGTAATGGTGTTCTTGTCGCAATATCTGTTGAACCCCCCGAAATCGAAAGAGGCTCAGGCGGAAGTGGGGTATTCGAAAAAAGAAAATATCTTGGTCAAGCGGTTAGCTCTCTCCCTCTCTCTTGTTCTCACTTCACTTTATGGATGGATGAGAACTCTTATAATTTAGTGACATGGTGCCACTGTAGGTTTAAATTTCTGAAGCGACCGTTGTTACAGACAAATTAAGCGGTTGAGAGACTAAATTGTCTTGCAATAGAAGGATGGAATGCCCCAGGATAAATAGTGTAATATAGTGAATGACAAAGCCCATTGTCTGCTTGTGTATAAAAGCGGCTTGTACAATGCAAACAAAGTTGAAAATAAGAGACATTTGCAGCGGAGAAATGTTTCGTGGAGTGGTGTGGAGAGTGATCAACATCAAAAGAGAGCCGACAAATAAATAACCCATCCCTAGCACGAATGGGGCCTCATTGTACACCGGCTGAGAAGACTCAAATACGGTAGATTGAGTCTCTATCGTATCGCGATAAATAAACTCCAAAGACTGCACTGATATTTCCAGAGAGCGGTGCAACGACGACAACGAATCCACGAAGAAATCCATCAACTCACCGGTCTGATTCAAGTCATTCGTTATAGTGCGTCTAAGCTGGATGGCCTCCTGTTTCATGTATGAAAAATTGTGCGCGAAATCCTGCAGAACAGTCAAGGCATTTGTCGGCTTCTGTTGAATCGCTCGTATAAGCCTAAGGGAATTGGCATGCGTACTCTGCACGAAAAAAGCAGTTGCGTGGGCATGGCAGGAGTCAAAAATGTGCAGTTGATATCGCAACAGAAGCTGCACAGAGAGCGGGCGCAGCTGGTGTGAGCATTTGATTTGGCGTATTGTGGTATTATACGTGCAGGACAGTGGGGTTCGGCCGAGGATGTCGAGGTGACAGTTGACGATGGCTATAGCTATAGCGGAGGTTGTTTGATGGCCTATGTTTGTGCAAGTGGATGGGGATATTGGTTGGAGATGGGGTTGGACACAGGTTTCGATCCCTTGTAGTGGATAGTTGAGACGAATATCAATGGTGGCTGATGATGGGGACGAAGTTGCAAGGCGGAGGAGGATGACGACTATAGCGAAAGGTGGAAACATGGCATACGATGGAGGAGGCTCCAATAGTTTTCAATTGGAATCATATTATATTTTGACTGATTGGCTGTGGATATCGCTACACGGACGCGGACATTTTGTCGCTGCAAACAACCGATATCTGTCACGTGGAGTACATAATTCAAGCTTGAATGAGGGCGTCACGCGCCGCCTCCAGACTCGCAGCCAAAGCATAGAACCTCTCGCTGATCATGCGACGTTCATAAACTGGCACCGCAGAGTACAATCTAAACTCCTTCTCGTGCCACAAGTTGTCCCTATCAATGATATTAATCCAATCAGTGGTGATATCCTCAAACCGTGCCTCGACATCCCTCGCAATGTATTTCGGAAGTCGCTTCTTGAACGGCAGATATTGTTCATAAATCCCCTTTGCATTCTCCCTGAAGATCATTACAGAGAGATCAGACCACGTCTCTTCCTCTGACGAAATCTTCTTCGCTGCAACTTCATACGTCAGCGTCAGCATTCCCCTCCACGTTGAGTCGGCTGTAAACCTATCACTTGTTTCCAGCACCCGGCAAAGTTTGTCCACCGATTCATTCAGTGCATCCATCACCGGCAGTGCGTCCTTAAGATCCTCATCACGGAAAATATATCTCTCAATGGCATGAAAACCACCCCATTCTGGGTCCAATTCTCCAAGCTCAAACACATCTGGACGCGCATCAATAGCACGATCCAGTTCGGGAAAATCAGCCGCCAGTACTTCAATCTGCTCGTATGGCGGTCGAGAAATTCGGTACGCATGCCGAGCCTTGGCCAGATCATTGTCTTCAATGGCATGGTGTAGATCGTATAGCAGGGATTGCTGGTATTTACATAGATCCAGGAAATTTTCAATGCCAACCGCAGTTTCATTGACATAGGCAGAGCTGTCAATTACAGGAACTGGAGCTGATTCCTCCTCTTCCATGCTGTCTGAATCAGACGGTATGATGACAGCCTTCTTCAACTCTTTGATTGCATGAACGAAATAGTATGCATGTGTACTGATTGCATCACGCTCCGCGGTGGACACATCGGAATATGGGCGTGTTCCTTGACCGCCGTTCACACCATCGAAGCCGTTCTCAGGGTCTAGTTTGTTGAAAAGGGCAATGAGTTGTGCGTATCGTTTCCTCGCATAATATGCATATTCATATGCTTCTTTCAAAGCGAGAAACGGTTCCACAACCCCCCAGATGCCACGGAAGTTGCTTCGAAAGATGAGAATGGAAAGGTCAGACCAAGTTTCTTCCTCTGATGAAATCTTCTTAGCAGGCACTTCAATTGCGAGCGTTAGTGCTCCGTCGAAAATAGCTTCGGGAGTGAAGGCGGTTGGATCTCCTTGTTCAAGTAAAGCACAGAGACTGTCGACGGATCGAGTAAGTTCCTCAGCGTCTGGAATGGCAGCTGTGGGGTTGTTTTCACGGTACAGATATCGTTCAATTGTATGGAATCCTTTGAAGTTGGCATTGTTTTCACCTCTTTCGAACACATTCGGACGAGCATCTATGTCTCTGTCGAGATCAGGGAAGACGTTGGCTAGCACCTCGATTTGCTCGTAGGGTGGACGGGAGTTGGCATACGCAATCCTAGAAGAAGTGAGATCATTAGCCTGGAGAGCGGTAAGAAGTGGAGGGAGCAGCCGTTTTTGCTCAATGCAGAGGTTACTGAGATACTGGACTGATGATTTGGCTGCTTCTTCAGCTGTTGGAAATCCTCTGGCATCGACCGAGCTCAAGCCGGTTGCAACTAATAGCGTTGCAAGGAGAGTGAGATGGAATGTAGTGGTTGGAGTCATGATGATGGGTTGAATGAGATTGAATTGGAGCTCAGTGTGCATGGGATGCAGCCGTTTTATAAGGTCAGTACCATGAATTAAGATACGTGGGACAAATAACACAATGGCAAAGTGAGTGCAGACGTACCCAAAGGGTACCGTAATTCGTTCTATGATAGAACCATGTACGGTACCCCTAGAACTGTATCTTGTAAGTCTGAGGTATTTGCTGTATATAACGCCGCAATTGAAATTGAGCGGCAGCTCACGAATTAGGCAGGAGTTCGACAGGACCTCCTCCGATGTGCTGCACGAATTTGTGCGGAACGATGATGCGATAGAAGCGATGAACAATTAGTGTTACTGGTACTTGTATGCGTGTCCAAAGGGGTGGGATACCCTCGACAGTGTAATTTGCCGATAATGATGCAAGGAAGAATCGTACTTGGAAGTGATCAATGCCATGTAAATCAAATTGTTTTATTTCGATTGTTGCCGACAAATGTCATTGCGCTGACCATCAAGGTTGTACAGTTAAAGGTAGCAAGGATACATTTGTGCCGTACGACATTGCTCGATTACATTGTTATGGCGCAGAACATTGGTTGAATTAATTTTTTTCCACACCCTTTATGAGGTTGCTCCAATGTTCGGTCTGTTGATCTGCTCCGAAATAGATTGCGCTGATGCAGCTGGCGATTTTGTCAAAAGTTCCCCAGGGGTACCAAGGGTACTATAGATCTGTTCAAGCAGGACATTGGATGCACGTTGTCTCGATAGTTGCCACGTAAGGAGGGGGCTCCCTTGATATACTGATCAGTTCCGCGGCCCTCAATGCGTTGCGTTGCCGTTAGAAGTGAAGCTTTGCATACTTATACAGTACAAGTTATATCATTGTAAGGGTATTCTCGCAGAGTTTCCCCTGCGCTCTGAGCAAGGTGAAGGCGTGCGAATTTCTCCAGCGATTAAAAATAGAAATTATTGCTTCACCACTAAAACATTTTTGCCCCTAGATCACACGTTCACCTTTTCGCCAAACAGCTAAACCTTCAACCAATTCCACACTATGTGTCGTGCGACCGCTTTCCTATCATCATTAACTCCATCCTTGATTCACACCCACCGCTCGCTACGCACGACCCAACCACGAGTTCGATATCGCCGCCTTGTCTCACATTATATTCAGGCAACGGCACTGTCAGACACTCATCTCATTGACCGTGTACTAACCCATTGGTTCGGTACCCCTTCCCCGCCTCGTTATCACGCCTTTTCCGAGCGTGGGCAATTATGGTACAGCAGCACACCTGAGCAGGACGCTGAAATTCGCCAACAATTCGAGTCTGATATTCTCAAAGCTTTGAATGGCACCTACGACCATTTGATTACCAGTGAACAGTTCCCTGCAACTGGACCACTCGCTCTTGCTATTCTGTTAGATCAGTATCCGAGAAACATTTACCGCAGGACCCCAAAGGCATTCGCTGGTGATGCACGTGCCCTTGATGTTGCTCAATACGTCATTGATAACAAATGGGATGTCGTCAAGGAGCAATTAGGCCCAGTTGTCAGATGTTCTTTTATTTTGCCGCTCATGCATCAGGAGACTATTCCAGAGCTTGATAAGTGTCTGAAGATCGCTGAGCAGATGAGACAGGAATGTATTCAGGCTGGAGAAGAGGCTGATTCCTGCTTGCAGGCTTTGGAATCGACAATGCACTTTTGTGAAAAGCATTTAGGTATTGTTCAACAGTTTGGTCGCTACCCTCATCGTAATGACGTTTTGGGTAGGCAGTCTACTCCAGAGGAAATCGAATTCCTCAAGGACGGGGATCGATTCGGTCAGTAGATTGTAGATGTGTAGTATTCATCTAAGAGCCGCGTACAAGTAGGTCAGTTCTTTTGGTAGTTGTTGGTGAGTTATATCAAGATGTACCAACAGTGTACTTGTGTTCCGTCTACGCGAAGTGTGTGACCCTTATGCGGTAGCATCATTCACTAATGAACATCGGGACTCCGAGTAATTTCTTGCCTCGCAATGATCCCTGATCCGTCTTTGTCTAGTTCTTTGAAACGACTGATAATGCCTTTCACCTGAAATACCGAACAAACATGGAACACAAGTTAGAAACCTGGTCGTCTGAAACAAACTTCTCGGTATGAGGGAGGGGTGGAAAGTCTACAGCCATACTTACATCACCTGGAGTTGCTTTTCCCATTTGACAAAGTACGTAACCTAGATATTCAGACTCTGTTAACACTCCATTCTTATCGATATCAATCTCTGCAAACATCTTGGCACTAATCTCAACTGACATCATCTTTTCTATCACATCTCTTTCTTGTTGTTTCACCTTCATCTCAGTGTACTGTGCCACAATGTTAGCGAAACCTAACGAAGCCAATAAAAGCCATATTACTGCATACGCCTTACCAACCGAACTAATCGGATGGATGTCACCAAGTCCAACAGTTGTCATAGTCACACACAAGAAGTATAATAAATCAATGTAGGGCACTTGCAAAAACTTGCCATACAACGCAGCCCCCGAAAAACATACAATGCCAAACGCAACAAGAGTACTTATGAACTTGGACCGCGCATGAGTAACAGCTTCCCTCGAGGATGTCACGAGTTCATTCTCAATTTCTGCCGGGTTGTCGTGCTGTCCAGCAGTAATTAGTCGAGAGGCTGCTTTCTCAGCTAAATCGGCGCGCAGCTCTGTTACCTTTTGCACTAGCGACTGCAATAATGTAGCGATGAGTACGACGCTTAGGACGGCGTAAATGGAAATGAAAAGCTTTGAGATGGGGCGAATGGGCGTAATATCACCATATCCAACCGTTGTAGCGATAACGACAGAAACGTAAAGTGCGTCAAGTATAGTCCAGCCTTCCATGAATGCGAGGAAAATAGTTGCTGAAAAAAGGTGTGTCACAATGATAAGGATTGTGCGCAGGGTGGTTCGTTGGGCGGATTTGGGCTGTGGGGCCTCTATGGAGATCGTGTCGGACGCAGAGGCGGCATCAGGGACTGCAGTAGCTTTGGTTGCGGCGGATATCGCATTGGCGGGGACATTGATACGACGACGGAGTGGGTTTGACATAGGGCGAAGCTGAAGTAGTTTTCGCTGTGCAAGAGAAGTCGTTTGTCTTGTATCGCATGGACGCAAGCGGGTTAGGGTGACAACAAAGGCAAACGACATGCTGCCTAACGAAAATTTCCCTTTCCGCGATAACTCTTGGCTATCTGGTAGTGGATAGATTGGACAAGCTCAGAGCAATGAAGATAGAGTGGAGCTGGGAAAGAGGGAATCGCTCTGAGGGAACCAACCATCCAACCAACTTCCGCTGTTCGGAGACTGATAGATGCTATGCGCCGTGACCCGGACGATCTCGGAGGGCATGTGATTGGTGCAAAACATTATTTTAACTGCGATAGTTTCCCGAGAATGTGTCACCCTCATACATTTATTGACAATCAAGCAGCTCCGTGCTCGACCAGTGCCATCTGCGTCCCTGAGACAAACGTATTACACGTTTTGGGCCATCCGGTTCCGCCGACGCCCCCCTCCGCCGACGCCCCACACTTATCCAAGACTGTTCAAAGCCTCAAGTGCTATGCAACCCTCCATGACGCCTATGCACGCAAGCACAATGAAGGAACCAGAGCCGCCGCTACAGTCACGTCCAGTTGTGTTAGACTCAGCAGCTCTAATCGCTGGCACAGAAAATCTATTTGCGCTTGGTGGACTCTCTGATGTCGAGACTGGAAACCGAATCACGTCGGTGTCGCCTGATCACTATGTGACATTTTACACGACGCCGGACGTCGTACAAGAAGTTCGCGACCCTCGAGCCCGCGCGCGACTTGCGATTTTGCAGGGCTCGCTTGTACTACGAGCACCTTCATCGGAGGCGCTCGCAGCTGTTGTGCTTGCTTCGAAGCAAACAGGTGATTATGCAATTCTGTCAAAGACGGATTTGAAAGTTATGGCGCTCTGTTATATGTTGGAAATAGAGAAGAATGGCCGAAAGCATATTCGCGAGCCAAAGGCTGCTGCGTTCACAGAACTTAAACGTGCGCCTGGTATTTCATTCGAGCAGCTTGAGCAAGAAGAGAAGGAACGCGCAGAGGCTGTTGAGAAGGAGGCTCACGATGATGACGGGTGGACAACGGTTGAGACGGTGAAGAAGCCACAACCACCGAAGAAATCTAAGAAGAAGAAACGGAAGAAGAAAAAATCTTCCAATCAGTCTACTTCACAAGAGACAGGTGTGCAGACTGTAGTGCATGATGCAAACTCTTTTGAAGAACCGCTTGATGTGCAAAGAGCAGATGAGGAAATTGCTGAAAAGGATATCGCTGCACTTGCTGGCTTGGACATAAAGGACCCTGGTGATGACGCAGACAAGTTTGCATCGCAATCGGAGGTACCTATTGTGGACTCTGAACAGAATGTGTCAAATTTGGATGTTGTTGAGGACGAATCAGATGATGGTGATTGGATTAATGAAGGTAATCTCGAGGAACATCTTGCAAAGGATGGGGGAGAGAAGGATTTGACGGAAGAGGATGAGCAACGCGTTGGTTGTGTAACAACTGATTTTGCCATGCAGAACACGATGTTGCAAATGGGACTCAAGCTACTATCTGTGGATGGCAGGAGAGCGATCAGAGAGATTAAGCACTTTGCACTCAGGTGTCATTCCTGTGGTCACATTTCGAGGCAACTGGAGCGCAAGTTTTGCGACAAATGTGGGAATGCTACCATGCATCGGGTCGCTTTTCGTGTCAACAAGAAGGGCGAGGCACGTGTGTTTCTCAACCCTAAGAAGAAGGCCATACTCCGTGGCACCAAGTATCCCATTCCGATGCCGCGCGGTGGGCGTTACAACAAGGATCTAATTCTGTGCGAAGATCAAGTCGACCCGGTGCGACAACGTCGCGTTGAAAAACAGAGCGCGAGCTTGAACGTGGACGTACTCGATCCGACTAATTTTTACAATGCTGGTGCCCGATTCAACCCTTACAATAGACCGATGGTCGTTGGCTACGGAAGACGAAATCCAAATCAAGTGCGGCCGGCTAGCCGCAAGAAAGGCAAAAAATAACGATGTAGACTTTGCTAACACGTGTCGTCAGGTGCTACTCTGCTTCAGGGTTTCTTCCTAGGCCTACACAGGAGACAATGTTTTGCGCATGGAAAGGGTGGTAAACATAATGTACATATGCACTGAATCTCTACTACCTTGAGCGTGTGTATTCACAGAGGGGTCTTGCCTCGCAAAGCATGACCAACTCACACAACCTGAACGCTTGATACGGTTTCAATTCTGCAGTTGTGCTAACATCCATCTTGTGCAATTCGCCTGACCTGTCTTTCATACTCTCTACGATTGACGCGGTAAAGGTGAGCTACATCCTGTTTCACTGGACAAAGGTCGGATGGGGAAGCGAGAAGGTTTTGCAGCTTGTCCAAAATGGTACCAACACGCGTATTCGGGTTCCATCTAGTCTGAATGAGGTCCAAAGCTACGAGTCCATCGGATGTGATATTGGGATGGTACATTTTCGATGTGAAACGAACGAATGGCGGTCGGTATGGGTGGTGACATGAAAATCGAATGACAAGAGAGAAGAGGCCGCCCTCCCAGGGTGTATTTTCCGGTCCAAGAATAGTGGCATCCCAGACGAAGGGGTGCTCCAAATCACGCGGACTGGCACTACCACCTGGCGGTGGTTGACGCTGGATCATACGATGTTCATCCTGCAGTCGATCAATTGCACAGCTTAGACTGGCCTTGTCATTTTCCGGTACTCGATTGCCAATTTCTGGTTGTGGCTTGTCTAGTTTTTCAAGGCGCGCTAGTATAGATTTTTTGAGGCTGACAAGAGATGCGAGTATTGCCGTGACGTTGTACACGCCATTGGTAGCAGAAAAGGAATCCTTGTATCTGGTGCTTTCGCGGCGAGCTTTGAGGTCTGTGGCGATTGTATGATACATCTCATAATTGAGGAGGAAGAGCCTCTCGATTACGTCTGGGAACTTTTGTGAGTGTATCGTGTGTTTCAGGGTGCCAACGACTGAAACACGTAGGGTCTCGTAGCGGATGTAGTCATTGTAGGCAGAGATGGTTTTCTGATCTCCAAAAGTCTCGAAGCCCGGTTCGTTATGGTAAGGCTCTGGGCACATGAGTGACTGTATGGAAAGCAAGACAGAGGACAGGCTTTCGGCAGAAGACCATGCGGGGCCGGACCAGGTACCTAAAATAGAAAGACAAACTTTTCCATCTGCATAAAGATTTGGATTAAACCTGACACGACCACCATCAGTTGTTTGCAGGATTACTTGGGGCGGATTCATAGGATATTCAGCACCAACACGAATGGCGAAATGAAAGAAGCCGCCAGCGTACGGGGTCTCAAGAGGACCAATAACCAGAGCGGTGATATCAGTGATATCTGCTTCATTAGCATGCACGTATATGGAGGGCACAGGTTCGCGGAACAGCGTGTGCAATTCGTGTTGAATGCGCAGGACTGAGGAATTGGGTAATCGGGGAGATTTGGTGGAGGGAGTAGAGAGCGGATTTGTGAGATGAGATGCTGCTGGGTTGCCGCTGCTGGAGGCGCCGGCCATGGTGGGCGTGCGTCAAGCAGCTGATTAGAGGTTGGTGGAAGGAGCAAGACGGGGATTTAGTGATTAGGCGAGTTGGTGCAGAAGAGCGCACTTGAGTGAAGTTGCGTTGTCGGAAGGTAAAGCCGCGGTCAGTTGACTTGAACGGCGCGCGTTCACGTTGTGGGGTGGTAAGACGCTGTCGGGCAACAGCGCTTTGCTGGGAAGGACAGCCTCTAAAATGTGGAAAAAGATGATCGTTCATGCAAGTAGCAGCACATTGTGCTCTGTACACCGATACGTACCTACTTTTACGCTTGATTTTATGAAACAGCCTTTTCTATGCCCATTTTATTGGGCCAGAAAACAACCAATAGCTGTGCACTTTGCAGATAATTTAACTAGGATCACTTCTCAACAATCCCAACAATCTCATCTTTCTTCCAGAGTTTTCCGTCCAAGAAGATATTCTTCTCCACGCGCGCGCCCCTCGCCATGGCCAAGTCCAATTCCATTCGACGCCGTCATCGCTCCAACTCGACGCCGTCATCACCACCACCACCACCGTCGTCGTCGTCCCCTGCGCCGCCCACCCGTACCCGTGTCCATACTCTCTTCAATTATGCAAAGTCGCTTGCCACCATTCTCGTGCCCATCTTGGCCGGCATCTTGATGGCATCATGCGCTAGAAACGATCGACTAACAGTCCAATTATTCGTTTTCACTACAATCGCACTCATTGCAGTTCTTCTCCGCGTCTTTATATCCATTCTCTCCCGCAAAGATAACACGCCGGTACAATTACCGAAACTGTACAACACCGATGGTACCGTCACCAACCCAGAACCCATGAACGTTATGGAGCATGACAAAAAGATCGCAACCTACTTTGCTTCGGAACTACCTCTATTGGCTATGGCCGCCATTTGGATGTACCTGTGGACAAATTGGAATATGTCACTCTTGATCTACTCAATATATGTCGCTTATCGCTTCCTGTACCATCCGCTTTTCCGTGCACATATTTGGCAGGAGCACGACATTCCGGAGGTGGAAAGGCCTTTCGGCGGTGTACCGCTATTCAAGGAAACAGATGCTTCAGGTGTAGTTGTGGTGCGAGGTTTGTCGCATTTCAACCAACTGCTTGAAAATGCAGGCGAAAATTCTCTCGTCGTCGTAGACTGCTCGGCCGTTTGGTGTGCGCCTTGTCGCACCATGGCGCCTATATTCAAACAATTTGCACAGGAATTTAGCCCAAACGTCAAGTTCCTATCTGTTGATGTAGATACTTCTAGAGATGTTGCCGAGTTTCTCAATATCACAAGTGTGCCATCTTTTGTATTTTACAGAGATAGCGAAAAACTGCACCTCCTCCGCGGTGCGTCACCAAAAACTCTACGATCCGCAATTGAACAGAATATGCAAACAGATTAAACTTGTGTGATAAACAAAACTAGAAAACCGTTTCCGGACAACGAAGATCACTTATGGTCTGCTGCGCATCACTCGAGCCAAACACTGCTGAGCCTGCCACAAGCACATTAGCGCCAGCTCCTATAACTGTCCCGGCCGTCTTTGTCGAGATACCACCGTCCACTTGAATATGCAACTCCGGGTACAACTGGCGTGCCTCCGAAATCTTGTCCACCATGTGCGGCATAAACTTTTGTCCGCCAAAGCCAGGCTCCACTGTCAATACGAGTAGCATATCAAACGCACCTTGGTCTAACAACTTCTTTGCTGCAGACAGCGGTGTACGCGGGCGAAGCGCCAATCCCACCTTCATACCGACTTTGCGAATGCGTTTCGAAAGCTTCAATACCTCCTGCAACTCCTCTTCTGTAGCGCCGACGTACGCTGCCGGCTCATTTTTGTCATATGGCGCGCTACAAAACGACTCCAGATGAAAGGTGAAATTGTCTGCACCTGCGGCACAGACAAGATCGACCCACTGAGCGGGGTTGGATACCATCATGTGGCAGTCGAGATACATGTCAGTATGTTTTCGAAGCGACTTGACCACTGGCGGGCCAATGGTAAGATTGGGCACGAAATGGCCGTCCATGCAGTCCACATGTAGCCAGTCAGCGCCGCACTCTTTCATGCGCTTTGCTTCATCTGCTAAGAGAGCAAAGTCGGCGGAGAGAATGGAAGGCGCGATAACTGTTGCGGGCGACATTGCACGTTTGCGCCGCGGCAATTTGGAATGAGCTATGGGCGGAGCTGTTGTTGAACGCCGCTTGGGCTTGTGTGAGCGATTGGTTGGGCGGCTCGGTTAGCCGGTAGAAATTTGGCGGCGCTCTTGTGCGAAGGAATTCATCGCGTCTTGCGCAACATATATCTGTGTCCACCGCATTGCCACGATGGTACAACACAACGGCAGCGGGAAAGCGCGGCGTAGGAAACATTGATGCGGGTGAGTCATATTTTGCTGACTGTACCACAAAAAAATCCGCATTTAAATTTAGTGAAATTGTGATATGCGCAGCGAATCACGATGCGCTGCGAGGGAAGTCCATCGCGGTGAACGTTTGCGAAAAGCTAATTCGTCGCCGGTCCGCCTCCTCGGTCGCGCCCTCTTATCGCTGCCGACTACTTCCATGCTTTGTGTACAATAAGCTGAAACGAATGCGTCAGCAATTCCGCTCGAATTGTTCTGCAGAGAAAGTGTTACTGTTAATATGGATGTGAAGCTGGCCATATCTGAAGACGACGAGCCTCGTAAACAACCAAAGAAGAAGATTGATGGCTCAAAGCACCCGTTCAAGCCCAAAGCCGAGCAGCCGTCGATAGCTAAAAACGAAGATGGAAGTTGGGGTCCAACCGGTCTGTACGGACGTCGTGTAAAAGAAACAAAGGTGATCACTATGCTACGCAGCGTGGTGAAAGCAAGCAGACTTGAACGTATTGAAAACGTGCTGTCCGCTAGGAGTAAACGCGTGCAATGTCTGTTTGAGAATCTAAGCGATGCAGCAAATGGTGCTGCGTGTCTGCGAACAATGGAAGCGATGGGTGTTCTGGAGGGGCATGCTGTGGAATCGTACGAGCCATTTACCGTTCAAGGTGGAATCACGATGAACGCTGAAAAGGTATGTGTGTAACCACTCGCCAAATTTGGCGATCAGCCAGTCTATAAATCGCTCTCTTTCAACAGGCCTCTAACATTGTATGTTTTGTTCGTCTTCCAACAGTGGATGTCAGTTCAGAAGTATCGTCACTGTCTGGACGCCGCAACAGCGCTGAAGCAGCGCGGATTCACACTGGTTGCCACGTGCCTGGATGAAGACGCTGTGCCTCTCAACGCGGTAGATTTTACAGCAATGGAAAAAATCTGCGTCATGTTTGGAAATGAGGAAAGGGGACTCAGTTTTGCCTTACGTCAAGCTGCAGATGTGAAGGTCTACATACCCATGTCTGGATTCTCTCAGAGTTTCAACATATCTGTTAGTTGCGCGATTACGTTGTACCATCTGAGACAAGCTGGTGTCATTGTACCAGATCTGTCTGACGAGGAAATCGCACATTATTACTTGAAATGGTTGATAATGTCAACAAAGCGATCAGCTACTCTTCTGAAGAAACATAACTTTGAGCAAACCGCGACTGACTACATCTGATTAGACACATAAATGCATAGACGTACTCTAAGCGAAACACTAGTAGACGTCTAGCCTATGAATTTGGATACGATCAATCGTAGGTTCAGCGTTCAGAAGGGTAATACGCCCCATTCTTGCGTGGTATGCAAGCTTCTGAGGGCGGACGCGTCTAGCATCGGACACATATTACAGAGTCTCCCCTGCACGGTCTTGTCATTTTCCCGATCATCATGTTTTGAAAACCCAGAAGAATCATTCATCGGGAAAGGAGCGCTCGCGGTAGAGGGTTCCAGTGCGTATTTATACGATTTGTTTGATCAAAATTTAGCTCAGTATTATTGATCCAATTTGAGATAGCGCACCGCAAAGTGAGCCGTTTTGCGTGTACGTGTCAAATGATTTGACGCAAAATTGATTTGGGAGTCATATCCGATCATACCAAAGGCTTTAATGATTGTTCAAAAAACAACTTTTCTGAAATCAAAAAGACCATATCGCGTGACGGAGCCCATCCAATGAAAGCCGTCCACCGGCAGGACGCCGAAATTTGTCTATCGTCTATGTTGAACCCAAATTGTTCGCAATCGTCTACCGCCCAGCGTGGCTTGTCCTGCCCTGCTTCGCTCTGAACATCGATGGCTTGAAAATCATCCCGAAACAATTTTCTCAACATGGGCGATTCCAGGGAAAATGAAATGAAGATTACCCCAATTGGCGCAGGTAACGAAGTGGGGCGTTCCTGTTGCATTTTGAAGTTTATGGGCAAAACAGTTATGCTTGATTGCGGTGTTCATCCTGCATACTCCGGTATAGCATCACTTCCCTTCTTTGACGAAATCGAACCAGACGAAATTGATCTCGTCCTTATCACCCACTATCACCTCGATCATTCAGCAGGTCTGCCGTTCCTCATGGAGAGAACAAACTTCAATCCAAAAGCCAGGGTTTTCATGACACAGCCAACTCGAGCAATCTCAAAACTCCTACTGTCCGACTTTGTCCGAGTTTCCCGCAATGCTCCTGGGGAGGAGTCTCTGTATACCGAAGAAGATGTGAACAAGACAATGGCTCGAATTGAAGTGGTCAATTACCACGCAGAGGTAAATGTTAATGGGATCAAATTTCGCCCATTCTACGCAGCTCATGTCCTGGGTGGTGCTATGTTCATGGTGGAAATTGCAGGTGTGCGAACGTTGTACACGGGTGATTATTCTCGAGAGGAAGATCGTCATTTGAAGGCTGCAGAGATTCCGCCTTTCCGACCTGACGTCTTAATCATTGAGTCCACGTACGGAGTACAGGAGCATGAGGGTCGCCGTATTCGTGAAAAGCGTTTCACCGATCGTGTAGCCCGAGTCGTCAGAGGTGGTGGTAGGGTTCTCATGCCTGTATTTGCTCTGGGCAGAGCCCAAGAACTACTGCTTATTCTTGATGAATTTTGGGAGGCTAATCCAGACCTTCACCATATTCCCATTTACTATGCCAGCGCTATCGCCCAGAGATGTATGCCTGTATATCAGACGTATGTAAACATGATGAACGATAACGTGCGTCGAAGATTTGAGATTAGTAATCCTTTCCAATTCAAATACGTGAAGAACATCAGGGGCATAAATCATTTCGATGATGATGGTCCATGCGTATTTATGGCCTCTCCCGGTATGCTACAGAATGGACTATCTCGAGAATTGTTTGAAAGGTGGTGCACCAATAAACAAAATGGTCTCGTTCTAAGCGGCTACTCTGTTGAGGGAACTCTAGCAAAAAAAGTTCTCACAGAGCCGGAGACCATCACACGTTTGGATGGAAGACAAGTGAATTTGGCATGTTCTGTGGACTACATTACGTTTGCAGCCCATGCAGATTTCAAGGAAACACGTCTGTTCATAGAAGATACCCGGCCAACACATTGTGTGTTTGTTCATGGCGAGAAGAATAATATGGCTCGCCTGAAAGGGGCATTAGACACTATTCACAACAAAGGGGATGACGGAAAGAAAATCGATTTCCATTCACCTCTCAATTGTGGAGTTGTTTCCCTCAAATTCCGAAATGCCAAAACCGCAAAGGCAATTGATGTCATGCCGCAAACTGAGGTCCAAAAGCCATCTATCGGGACAAGAGTCTCAGGCTTGCTGGTACAACAGGATTTTGCGTACACATTGGTGCGGCCAGAAGATTTGCCGCAATATACATCTTTGAAGGTATCGCAAATCGACCAGCATCAGGTACTGGCTTTGAAGAAACCTTTCATCACATTGGCAACACAGCTGAAATCAGTGTTTCGAGAGGTTGAATATGATGACAAGAAGAATGTCATCAGCATGGCCAAGGGCGCTGTTGTAATAGTCCAGAAAGACAGTACCTCTGTTCGCATGTCGTGGTCAAGTGGCCATGCCTCTGATATTCTAACCGAGGCAATCTCAGCAATTGCCTTGTCTGATTCGCCGCATACGCAGGAGCCTTCGGTTAACGACGTGTTAAAACTGGGAAGAAGGCTCCTCAAGTCAAGGTTCGGCAGTGTACATAGGGTAAAAGGCGATCCAACGAAGAGTCGTCTAGTGATTGACTTGAATGAAGTCACTGTGGACATGATCACAGGGGACGTGGAGTGCAAACATGAGAAATTGGGGGAACGTGTGAGAATGGCATATCGGAGAATACTGGCAGCAATGTTTCCGATTCCGGATCTTTACTGTGAGTGTTGCGTGCAGAGCCATAATCAATAAATTATACATCACGCTCCAGGTTACAGGGGTTAACATTGTCTCAACAAGTTCTGTTTAGTAATTAGAAGTCAATATCATCGAGGGATAGCGTAGCTGCATGGGACTCGATGAACTCTCGACGAGGACTCACGCGGTCACCCATGAGAACTGTGAAAATCTTGTCCGCCGTGATTGCGTCTTCGATTTCGACCCGCTTCAACTGGCGTCTCAGTGGGTCCATTGTAGTAGTCCACAGCTGATTTGGCATCATTTCACCTAATCCCTTGAACCGCTGTAGGTTGTACTTTGCCTTTTCTGGAAGCTTTGTACTGATGTACTCGTCAAGCTCTTCATCGCTATACAAATAAACTTGTTTTCGGTCACGTTCCAGCTTGTACAAAGGAGGGCAAGCAATATAAACAAAACCATCTTCAATCAAACGACGTTGATATCGGAAGAAAAACGTGAGCAACAGAGTACGAATATGAGCACCGTCCACATCGGCATCGGTCATGATGATGATACGGTGATAGCGCAGGGACTCGGGCTTGAACTCATCTCCGCGAACCCCTAACCCTAGCGCAGTAATAAGGGCCTGAATTTCGGAGTTCTGATAGATCTTAGAATCATCTGTTTTCTCAATGTTCAGAATCTTTCCTCGCAGAGGCAAAATGGCTTGAAACTCGCGACCCCTGGCTTGCTTGGCACTTCCCCCTGCACTTTCACCTTCGACAATGAAGACTTCCGACGAGGCAGCATCACGCGATGAACAATCTGCCAGTTTCCCGGGTAACGCTGAATTCTCCAAAATTGTCTTCTTTCTTACAATTTCTCTCGCTCGCTTCGCTGCTTCAGCTGCGGCAAGAGCTGCTAAAGCCTTCTCAACGATAGAGTTGAGAACAGCTGGGTTGAACTCAAAAAAGTCTATGAGCGACCTCGATAATATTGCATCTACAGTAGATCTCACCTCAGGATTTCCCAGGCGAGATTTAGTCTGCCCTTCAAATTCCGGGTTTGGAACTTTGACTGATACAATGGCAGTGAGTCCTTCCCGAATGTACTCACCACCAATATTATTGGAGCCTTCTTTCAATTTGCCGGATTTGCGTGCCAATTGGTTGATGGTGCGCGTAAGAGCTGAGCGCAATCCTTCAAGATGTGTACCGCCATCACCGGTGCGAATGTTGTTTGCAAAACCAAGAAGGTTGTCCGTGTAACTTGACGAATTCCAGCGCAGAGCTACTTCCACTTCCATGTCATTTTTCTCCCCTGTAAACGACATTGGATTAGTATGTAGTGGCTCTTTGCCAATGCTCAAGGCATCAATATACTCTGATATTCCACCGTCATGCTTAAATCGGCGGATGTCTTCCTTGATATGAACGGTTTCAGTTTGGACTTGGGCACCATCTAATTGTGAATCATCGTCCAACTCTGCAACTCTCTGTGCTCTACCAATAGCTTTCTTGAGGGTCTTTGCCTCTTGTGTGAGCACAATTTCCAAACCAGCATTAAGAAAAGCCAATTCCTCGAGCCTCTGACCGAGGAGGTCGATATTGAATTCCACCGAGGTAGTGAAAATGGTGCGATCGGGCATGAAACGAACTTGTGTACCAGACAAATTTGACTGTTCTGCACGCTCCTCCCTGAGGGGCCCTTGTGCAACACCGCGTCGAAAATCCATCGAAAACTTTGTACCATCGCGCCACACGTTAACAGAAAGCCATTCACTGAGGGCATTGACGACGGAAACACCGACACCATGCAAACCTCCAGAAACTTTGTAACCGGCACCACCAAATTTTCCACCAGCATGCAAAACGGTCATGACAGTCTCCAATGCGCTTTTGCCGGTGACGGGATGGTGCTCGGTGGGAATTCCTCTTCCATTGTCGCGCACGCTGACGCTGCCATCTGCGTGCAACACAACGGACACAACATCACAATGGCCTGCTAGAGCTTCGTCAATTGCGTTGTCCACGACTTCGTACACGAGATGGTGCAGGCCTCGGGGACCAGTGGTGCCAATGTACATTCCGGGACGGAGACGGACTGGCTCCAGCCCCTCCAGCACGGTGATGTCCTCTGCGCCATAGGTCGGGGTGGAGGAAGTGGCATTGGCGCGCCACTGTGGGCGCGCTAAACGCGGTGGTCTTGCAACGCAGACTAGCCGCAGGGTTGCGCGATTCGGCTTGAGGGAGGTGAGGCCATGAAATGAGGAGACAAATGTGGATAAGCGGCGACGGGCGTGATGCGCCGCCATTGGAAATGGATGACGTGCGAAGGAACGATGGCGTGTGAGGCGGAGGCGTTGGCGTGAGATCAATGTAGTGCGCGCGCGTGCAAGGCGCATTTGGACAAGTGAGATTCAAGTGCGAAAATATGCGAATAACATGAAATAAATTAGATTTGGGGTGGCCAATAGGAATGGGCGAAACGAGATGTTTCATTATATTGAAAATTCCATCTTAGCAACAAGCTCATCATCTGCGCGAAGCATTGCGACTCGCCGTCCGCGCCTGTTGTGCACATTTTCCACGATGGCTCTCTTCGATCTGGACAGGCAACGCTGAGCACTGCTCCTGCAACGATTGCAGTTGACTCTAGCTCCTTTATATCTATTACTCGTCTACCACATCCAACCTCTATCCTTCCCCATCCCGATCCACTGCAAATGGCTTTGTGTTTCGTAACTCCAATTGCGACCCCGCACCCGTACCGCACGTCCCTGCTCCCCGCCTCGCGCAATGCCAATATCCCTGTGGCAGTCCACCGACGCCGTCGTCTCGTCATAGCCACTGACCATGTCACGCAGCCACAATTATTGCCCGCAGAAAGAAAAACCAATGCCACCGTGAGCATATTCGACAACTTGGAGGCCGCCCCCCAGGGCGTCAACTTTGGCAGTCATCGCATGCGCGTCTTCACAGGCTCCTCTAGTATCGAGCTCGCCGAGGACATTGCGCGCTATGTCGGCAAGTCTGGCACATCCAACATGCTGCGCAAGCGTTTCTCCGACGGTGAAACGTACGTGCGCATCGAAGAATCCGTTCGCGGCTGCAATGTATTCCTCATCCAGGCGACGTCCAATCCGACAAACGACCATCTCATAGAGCTGCTACTCATGATCGACGCGTGCCGACGCGCGAGCGCGCACCAGATTACTGCCGTGATTCCCTACTACGGCTACTCGCGCGCGGACAGACTGGTCGACCCGGATCGGCGTCGCCGCGAGGCACTGACGAGCAAGTTGGTGGCCAACATGCTGTCGACCGCTGGCACAGATCGTATCGTTCTGGTGGATATACACTCGCCGCAGACGTGCGGGTTTTTCGAGATGCCAGTCGACCATGTGTACGCGTCAGCTGTGCTGGAAAAGTACATTCGCGAAAAAGAACTGGATGACGTTGTCATCGTGGCACCGGATGTTGGTGGCGTGACGCGCGCCCGTGCTTTCGCAAAGGGCGCCAATGACGCCCCTATGGCTATTATTGATAAAAGACGCGAGGCGCATAATGTGGCCAAGTCACTCAATTTGATCGGTGATGTGGAGGGGAGAACGGCCGTGATCATTGACGATATGATTGACACGGCCGGGACAATATGTGAAGCGGCGAGAATGTTGAGAGAGAAAGGAGCTCGACAGGTGTTCGCTGTCGCAACGCATGCTGTATTTTCCGGACCGGCTGTGGAACGGTTATCGTCTGGTGTTTTTGAGGAAGTGATCGTGACAAACTCGATCCATATCCCCGAGTCTAAGCGTTTTGAACAGTTGAAAATTCTATCTATTGCTAATGTGCTCGGGGAGCAAATATGGAGGATACATGAACAAAGTAGCCGTTAGGAGAGATCTGCACGCGTTTGCTTTGGCACATACACGAAGATGGTCGAGTAGAATTTTTTGGATGAGACGTAAATAAGAGAAGCAACACTTGCACAGTAGAAATCAGTTATCAACATGGGTCGCATCGTAAGCACCAGCATTGTTTAGCGCTGTCTTCAAATCACCGGATCTTGCCATTGACTCAACTATGTCAGAACCTCCCACGAATTCACCGTCGATGTACAATTGCGGAATGGTAGGCCAGGCACTGAAGGCTTTGATGCCCTGGCGCAAATCTTCATCCACAAGAACGTTGTGCGCTCTGTATTGGACGCCCATTGCATTGAGAATCTGCACAGTCTTCCACGAGAAGCCGCAAGCGGGCTGCGATGGCAGTCCCTTCATGTAGAGCACCACTTTGGACTCGGCCAAATGGGCAGCAATTCGGTCCTTGACATCAACTTGCGGTTGTTTCACCACTCGTGCAAAATCAGCATGGGTGCCAGATGAGGTAAATGTGCGTCGAAGGCTGGCTGCGCCTGCACGAGTGAACGTTCGCAGAGACATGACGGATGGAGCGGAGTATATTAGTTCAAGCTGGACCTGTGCTGGAACTATGTAAACGGAGTTGGGATACAAAGTTGCAAAGGAAGCGATTGGTGGGGATGTCTCGGCCGAGGGCCGTTGGAAAGATGGTGCAAAATAATATAAATTTTAAAATATTTTGAAAAGTTTCGCTGGGTAAACGTCTATGTTGAGTCGTTGTCATAAGCATTGTTCTAGCCACAGCCAATAGTTATGGAATAGTACCGAGCGAGACGCGCCAGAACCAGTGAAACCACGTCAAGAGACTCGCTAAAGAATAAGGAAATTTCAACACAATATAAATATAGATGGCTGCTAAGGAAGAAAAACGGCAGCTTCACCGCAGCGTCTTCCGTCCCTCTCGATTCAGGCAATGCTCAACCTTCGCCATCCAAATGTCTGTGCCAGCGCAACCAACAAGGGTTCTAATCCATTTACCCAACAATCCGCAAGCTCTCTGGTTTCTAATCCCACCCTCAGCCCACACTGTCTATGACGTGCTTCTCTCCATCCTCAGACTTTTCACCAAGTCCAACGTCGATGCCTCCAAATTCAGCATTGTTCTGCGCAATCATGTCGCTCTCAACGGGCTTCCCGCGCAGATTTTCCGCGAAAACGACGAACTCACCATCCGTCCATGCGCAGACTTTGTCCCGTCCCCAACCTTGCCCTCGACCAACTTTGTGCCCCAGGTGGAAGAAATACACGAACACACTTCAGTGACCCCCAACTCAACCGTTCACAACCATCTTGTGCAATACTCTCCTTTCTCAACCCGCGCCCCATGCAACCCCACCCGTCCCCCTGTCGGCCCTTCCTCTGTGCCCGCAAACTCTGTTCCACTCCCCCGAATCTCCCGCCCATTGCCCCGTACCACCCAGGCCCCCACCCCGTACACAAACCTGCCGAGACAGCTCCCCCCGCCCCCGTTGTGGAATACTCCCCCTCTTCAGCGAATGCACCCATATCCAATGCGTACCTTTCCGTTTCTCAAACTGCTAAAAGAACACTCTCCGCGGAAGCTAAGCGCCGTCGAAACCAAAGAAACAGACAGCGCGAGAAACGGAGAAAAGCTTTCCCCCTAGTATATCAACCGCCTCAAAGTCTTCTTGCCAAGCAGTCTGTCCCCGATCCTTCCCTCGTCACCGCAAAGCAGGATGCCATCAATCAACTAAACCAGTCACAGCACTCTGTTCCACCCCCGAGTACCCTGCTCAAGCACACTGTGGAACAATCACAACCCCAGCGACTACAACCTGACTCTAAACGACCTAAGCTTGGCTCCATCGCATCGGCTCTGCGCATTGCAAGATCGAAAGGTGTGTTGAACCCTTCACAGGCTGCTGAAAATTTGCAGCATACAGCTTCACAAACCTCTCTGGGACAAGATGCTCAGCCTTCAACTCGCCAATCACTTCTATTTGATCCACCGTTAAACAAGACATCTCTTTTTCGCGAAAACGACGCACCCAACTGTGTGCAGCCACAATTAAGTACTGCAATGGTGCCGTATGTAGAACATCATAAGATTGAAACTGCCCCTCCAAATGCCTCTGATCATCCTGCAGCTCCTACTACTTTGCGACTGAAATCCTCATTAACTGGGGAAAACGAACGCTTCCGCGCTGAATCTGAACAACAGCGTAATTCCAGTGTTGTCCTTGGTGTTCAAGATTCGAACCATGCTTCACTTCCTCCTGTCACCAGGAAAAGAGGTCGCCAAATTCTGCAACCACAACAAAGTGCTCCGAACTTTAATGTAGCGGATGTAATACAACCTGATCTATCCCTTGAAGAACAGATAGGTCAGTGGACCGCCAAATTAAGTGAAAGCAATGATGCTCAGAGACGGCCGTTGTTTGGTTTTGAACCTATTGCGTCTCAAGAGAACAATTTGTGGGCATCTGCAATCGCACGTGAAGATAAGAGAAGAGTATCGCAGCATAATGCTCAACAACAGTCACCCTCTCTAAATGCGCCCACAACACAGGATGATGCCCATCAGAACAATAGAATGCGCATTCCAGTAGAGCCGCCATCACCCGGTGAAATTGTGACTGATAGAATTGCTCAATCGCCACGACAGAATACCTTGCAGAGCATTCTGGCACAGATGCAGAAGCCTATGCCTCGAAGCCATCCACAAAGCTCAGCTGAAGATCAAGGGTCGAAAGGAGCACACGCTATCGGGTCACCCAAGCGCAGACCAATGTCATTCCCACCGGGTTCTCAGAAAGACACTGTTCCAGGAATGTCAAAACTCGCTCAGAGAATATCTTTCTGCCAAAACTTGGAAACGCCATCACTGAAGAGTTTACCGCCGAAACCCTTTATTCATTCTTCAGCAATTCCAAAGCCTCCAGGAAAGGACATCTTGATTTCTCGAGAGGATGTCTCACAACAAGGACCAAAAAGCGCTTCTTTGTCCGGGAAACCAGCCTCGGAAAGAGAACAACCTGTGAACGAACAGAAGCATAAGCGTGTTTTAGGAAATGGCATAGAGAAAGGCAGAAAGTTACTTAGTACTTCCCCAGTTTCTGATTTGGATAGTACTCTAGCTGTGTCTTCAAAGGCTTTAGGTAGCTCGCAAAGTTTGCCAGGGGCTACCAATTCTGTGATTGAGAAAAGCAATTACGAGGCACGTGATTTCATGAGTTCAAAAGGGCAAAAAGCAGCTCCATTTAGTGCAGCAAGTCTCATTGAAGAACGGCTCTCTCAGTTCAGTTCCATTGCCCAGAGTGGAAAACGGCAGCGAACACGCACAATCCCATCTGCAATCCGGCGTGGAGGCTGCAAGAGTGGACCTACAGATCAGAAGTTGAGGAGCGCAGGGGTAACCAGGCAAGACACTTTGACCTGTCGGACTAGTGAAGCGGAGACTGCGAATACTACAGGCGCTAGTAGAAAGCTATCTAAGAAAGGAACTGGTTCGAAAAGACAAGAGAAAACTGTCCCCATTCATTCGAGCACAGGAAAATCTGACCATCGAGAGCAGGAGACATTGAACACTGCCGGCAAGAATAGAAGCTCTGATGAAAATGACCGTACTTCCGGAGGTGAAAGACCCATTTTGAAATACTGTCGAAAGTCCAACCCGGAAAGGAAGCACGCTGGTGAGGAACGCCATATTGTTCAGCGTGCAGGACCCAGCACTAACGAGGCCAAACTTGCTGATTCCTCAGATTTTCGAAAGCACATGATAGAAATACTAGCTAACGCGACGGAGACGTTGGCAGAATTCAGTATATTTGTGGGAGAATAGCTTCCATACCCATATCTATTGGTAACCAAAGTTCAGCACTTTCCGTTCGATGGATGGGCATCACTTGTGAATTCTTTGTCAGCAACTTGCGGGCTGACGCTGTAGTTCATCAGACCATTGTATGTACATAATGGAGCTTGATCATGAACGCGGGCACTCAGCATAGGATGAATGGAATCTATCAAATGAAACCATGCCACGTCAGTTCGAACATTTATCTGATACATATTAGAGAAAGCACAGTGCAAAATCGCTAACTACACGATAGTCTGTTCATCTTCCATCGCTTCCTCGGCAGCTTCTTCGGCTCCAAATTCTGGAATATCAACATCATCCTGCCCTGCATCAACAAAAGTATCTCCCTCCGCATCAGCACCTCCATTTTCCGCCCCTGCATCTAAAATAGCTGCGTCGCCAGTCTCACCAGTTGCATCCATTCCGTTGGAAACAATGCCATTGCCGTTCAGATTTACAGCTTGCAGCAACTCTGCAAGATCCATTCCAGCTTCATGGCGATACTCTGGGAAAGCGGCGGAAGGAACACCCTCACGCTTGGCCGCCAAAGTTGCTGCTGCCTTTTCCCCAGCAATGCTTTCATCTATCCCAGCAAAGAGATGTGGATGACTCACTGGATCTGCAAGCGCATCTGCAATTCGCACGCTTCCAGCCTTTCGCAGCCCATTTCGCCACATATCTACCACAGGCTTGATACGGCTGGGGACGTATGTCCTCGCAAAGATCGCCGCCTCTGGAATTCTATCGCTTGCAATCAGGATATCAAGACACTTATTCATATCTCCACACATGTATGTAGCCAGGAAGGCCACATTCATTTTGTGAACGCTCTGTGCCTTATCAGCAAGTTTCAACATAGCCTGCTTATCAGCTCGGGATGAGTATAGAGTCAACAACCCACTGAAATCTTCGCTTTCAGTGAGGCATTCCTCGGCAAGTATGAAATCACCCTTCACTGTAGCCAAATCAGCAAGTTGGCGCCATTTGAGTTCACTCGGGAATTCTCTAGCGATTTCTGTTGCCATTCCAAGACGTCCGAGACTCACAGCCAGGTCACACCGATAATCTGGATCAGTGGCAAGTTCTAACGCATCTTCACGAAGCCCTTGAGACTCTAGGAAGCGTGCAAGCTTATTGTGCTCGGATGTCGGAATGCGAGGCAAAACTTTCTCTTTTGCTATCTTGACACCTCCGCGAACGACTGCAGTCTTGAATTCCAGTACTGCGAGTAACAGAGTATAGCTCACGGTATTATGCTCTTTGTCAATACAATACAGGCGGTTCTCCTTGGGCAGGTAGCCCAGTAAATACAATGGGCGATCCATGTGGACAAGGGTTGAGACTTCAGCACCAACTGCATAATTCAATCGCGCATTGCTATTTGTATAAACAAAGCAGTCGCCAACCCACCTTCCAGTTTGCACAACTTCCTGTACTTGATGAATAAGCTCAAACGCATCCTCGACGCCATCCTCAGGAAGTTGCCCACCGCCCGCCTCTAGTGCATTGTTCACAGCATCCTGCGAGAACTGAAGCACAAAGAAGGACGAATCCCCCACGATAGCTAATAGATGAGCTTGGTCTGACCAAAACACGTTCTTTGCCTCAACATCAATGCGACGAACCAACTGCAAATCCTCCCAATCGTAGAAACAAATGAAATCCTTACCACAAACACCAAGCAAGGCACCCCCAAAAATAGCTTCGGCAGCGTACGTTGGTCGCATAGCTTTTCGCTCCTTGAACATCTTATTATGCACTCGAATATCACTCGATCCCAGACGTGTGGCATACTCTCCAGTACTATTGTCCCAGACAACCTCATCTGCAGATCCGAAAGATTTGTTACGAAGATTGAGCGCAGTGTAGATAATATATTCGCCGTCTCCACAAACAGCTACAAAACGGCCATTCGGGCTATGGGACAGAGTCTGCGGGTACAGCTCACATGAACCCAACTCTTTAGCTGCGAGAGGCATACGCTCACCGTCTGAGATACCGCCCTGCACAGTGCGGACATTCACAGTTGAGACCTCATTGTGCTTGGCGAGAATTATCTTTCCGGAAGTATCCATCGACGCAACGGGGGTATCCTTACCCATCTGAACAAGGACAGTTCCTTCATCAAAGCCGAGAGCGACCTTGTTGGATCCCTTGAGATAAGCAATCGACCAGCAGCGATCCAGACCGTAGTTGAGCGTCTGTTCGAGTCTGTAAGTATTAGAGTGCCAGAGGAGGACTGTTCCATCTTCAGAACCAGACACAATGAGGGGACGGTCTGGTAGGAAAGCAACACAGGATACATTATGGGAATGAGATTCCAGAGTTTGAACGCAGGCTTTTGTCTGATAATCCCAGATGCGAACACACTTGTCATCACCTCCCGTGACCAAGTAAGGCTTATCTCCGCCGTTGTAATAATCTACACAGTTGACGCCCTTCTCATGACCTTCGAGGGTAAAATTTGGAATGGGAGAGCTGAGATTCCAGACTTTGACGGTATGATCGAGCGATGCGGATGCGAAAGTATTAGGGTCCTTGGGATTAAACTTGACCTGCATAACATAATGAGAATGGCCTTCGAACAACATGGTGCATTCCCAACCGCGCTCCCAATCCCATGCCTTGACCAACATATCATCCGAACAGCTGACGAAAACTGGAAGTGTTGGATGGACAGTGATACTCCGAATATAGTCAATATGAGCCTCGAAGATCTTGACCTTTTCCATTGTGTTATAGTTATAGCATCGAATGAACATGTCATCTGCACCGACGATGATCCATTGCTTGCGTGGAACAAAGACTCCGCATCGTACGGGTTGATCGGTGACCTCAAAACTCTTCACAACTGAGCCAGACTCGTAGTCGTAAATGCAGACATGGCCGTCGTACATCGCTGCCAGGACCCATGGTTCGGTCGGATGAATATCCACGCATTTGACACGCTCCGATCGCTGGGTGAGCTTTTTCTCAATATCAAGTCGCAGCGGCTGTTGGATTGCAGAAGAGGGTTAGATTGTGAAGTGTACAACGGGATCGGGCAATTGAAATGGGCACTTACCATGATGACTGGGCGGGTTGCAGCCCGGACGTTGTAGGAATATCAAGTTGGGCGGCTTGCTCAGCAGACAATTTGGACAGCGCTGTTGTGTTTGTTTGTCTGAGCGTGAAGAGAACGTATATTCAATCGCACCAAGCAGTATAGTCGCGCTGATGTGAGACAGTCAGCATGTTCAGTGGCCAATGCTTACAGTGGAAATGAATTGGGGAAGAATTGAAAAGTTTTCAAAGTTTTGCTGACACTAAGCAAGTTGATTGTCGCGGGGAGAAAGTGTGAAGTCATTACTTGGCAAGAAAAGTAATTGCAATTGCAATGGCTGGAAGGAGTGGTTTGATTGGAGAGCAAGAGGAAGCGAGATGAGTGGAGAAGCAACCACGTAGTGAAGTTTCACAAATACACAATGTAGAAATGTTTACAGCGGAGAGATTGATCTGGCTGCGTTGGTTCGATACCTAATCAACTTGCACTGTGATCTATCTACTCACGGATGAGCTTACAAGCAGCACAGCGCAGCGCTGTGCTGTGCTCAAAAATTTACACCTCACATTCCATTTTAGCACTGGATGGATGCAAGTGCAATTGTAGTCGCCCAGCACGCACGTCTCTCGTTGTTCGCGATCAATTTATCGTATGTAGCACAAGCCATAGATTAGGCGGCAATTCAGCAGCGTATGAGCGTCTCGAGACTAGATACTGCGGAGGCAATTGACTTGACAACGGCACTCACTCTCGACCTTATGTGCGAATATACGAGGCGGCGTGGGTTGGCGATCGAGCGAGCGAGCGCACGCACGCCTTGATTTCGTCGCGTATTAAACATGACGAAGACAGCGGTGCGGACCGACTGGCGCGCTCTATAGCGGGGGGGTAGAAAGGGCGACGGCGCACACGGCACCTGTGCTGTGCGATAGCAGCTGACATGGCTACATGCTGGCTGCGAGCTGCATTGGAGTGCAGTGCACGCGCATCTCGCGACTGTGGAGTTTCCCTGTTGAGATAGTCCAATTGGGGGGTGCGCTGTGTTGGGCTGCGATTGTGTGAGGTACACGCGCGACGGGCATCACAAGTGACGGGGGATGTTGCACCTGAAAAGATCGTGATTGTTGCTAGGTATCGTCGGTGATGTCAAGGAGGTAGTCGGGGCTACCTGGCAGTATATGGATGCATCCAGCTTGCGACGAGCATCTTGAGGGTGCGCGGACGTGTGTGTGTGGAAGGGAGGAATAGTGATACTTTTCAAGATATTTATTTGGGCGGCGCGTGTAACGGCGGTGCTAATTGGCAGGGGAAAACAGCTGCAGCCCCAACGGCAGGGTACGATTGACATATCGGCGGCATCGGGATGTGAAATGCGTCGTCGGTGCAGAACAGGGCAGCGCTGTACCGACGTGCGGGACGGCGTTGTTGTTATGGGCACATGTACAGATGCATCGTGTGTGTGTTGGTCTGACAGCGGAACTACATGACACGCTGACATGACACGATGAGGTAACACGAGTTGCCATTGATTGGCACATTTGTTAGAAACTTGCAATGCGTGCGAGGCAATGACGTAGGTACACACCCACGTTTGACTGTCATGCGCGCGCGCAAACTCTGGTATGACCTGACATATGGCTGCACGTACAACGAGTAATTCAAAGCGGTTTCAAAAAGTCGTTGTGAGCGATTTACAGTGGACATTGGGACATGTTGTTTGAGTGCGACTCCACTCGCTTTGCCATCGATGTGCGTGCATCGTCGACCAATTTTAGAACAATGCATCGCATGGTATGATGGATGAAGCGGCAAAACCTCCAATGATCGTTGCTTGTCTGGAAAACCGATGCACGCAAGGCCAATTTTGAAATCTATCGGTGTGGAAAGATGGCATAAGTGAAGAGCAATGATTGGACAGTGGCACAATGGCAGCGCTCAAGCGGACGGCAGCGCAATAATATTGTGGATGGATGAGGACATCTGTCCTTTACCATGCACAGTTGTCGTCGGTGTCAGACCAACATCGACGTGTCTGCATGATGTTGATTCGTATACAAAATTAGAATAAAGTGTTTCCGTGTGGCTAGCGGAGAGTCGCGGCGTACAGTGAACAGGTCACGGTGGGTGACTGGTCGGTTGATTTGGCCCACGTAATTGGAGAAACGGAGGCAGACTGTAAATAGAGGCGGCTCAGCAAGAGAAGGTGCACACAGGACGCCGTGATGTGGGCCACCACGGTGACGCGTTATGGCAGCAGTGAGTATGCGTCGTGTGCTGCTGTCGGGTGAAGAAAAAAGTGGACAGGCTACCTGGCCAGCCCACAGCACAGCTGGTACAGCTGGCGATTGAGCATTGTCACTTCATTATTGCGTATGACAAGGCACGTCGTCCTTGCTGTCGCCATCCTCTTACAAGCAAGTACGCGTCAGTAGGTCGTTGCAGGGGCGCCCGCACCGTCGCTTTCAAATATACCATTGTATGTAATGCCTACATGAGTCGTCGCGGCTCCCGCAGCCGTGCAGCAGCCACGCCGCAAACGGCCATTTTTCTTTACACACGCCGCTGATGGCTGACTCACTGACCGAAAGACCGCACCAGCATCGCTGCACCGACTTAATTTCAAACGCGCCCGTTTACGAAGGGGTCCCCCTCCCGACTATATTTTCCACCATTTCTTCCCCGATAAACGAAAACAGCTATCCCCATTTCCATTGCGCAACCATATTCCGCTATCTACTTGACGACCCAAACTTCACCTCACCTCACCGCACCGCACCACACGTCAGCCCAGCGCCGCACATCGTCACCTTGCTGTTTCTCTCCAACAACAACAACACACATTAAACCCATTCGTTGCACCCGCCCGTCTAAACCGCACATAACCACCACCAACAATGGCCTTGCAGTACCAAAACAAGCATCCCTCCCGAACCACTCGTCGTCCACTCGACCCCGCACAAGCCATTCATCGCGCCCGCTTCGCCTCCGTTCTCGCACACATCCCCGCCGCAGCAGACGCTATGCGCCGCTCTCGCACCGCCACCCACCACCCGCGAACCGTCTTCATTCTCGACTGGGACGACACCTGCTGCGCCACCTCCTTCCTGGAGCGCTGCGGCTTCATGGCCGATCTCGACACTCGTCTCGACGAATACGCCTCCGAGCTCGCCAATCATCTCCGCCTCCTCGAGAGCAGAGTCCTCTCCCTCCTCAAAACCGCCGTCTCCCTCGGCACCGTCCTCATCGTCACCAACGCCGGCGACGGCTGGGTGGAGCTCAGCTCGATGCGCTTCCTCCCCGCCGTGCGCGCCTTTTTGGAGAAAAATTACAAGCTCATCAAGATCATCTCCGCTAGAGCTAGATATGTGGATGTGTACAGAGAACAGCCCCTCGCGTGGAAGTCGCTCACTTTTTCCGATGAGTTGCGCGCCATATTCGCGGCCATGGCCGATCATACACACGCCCTACACGTTATTGTACTCGGCGACTCGGTCGGTGACCAATATGCCGCTCATACCGCCGCTGATTCCCTCAACGCCGCTGGCATGCCTGTCGTGCTCAAAGTCGTCAAGTTTTTGGAAAGACCTAACATCGATCAACTTTGCAAAGAACTCTCCGTGCTCCTCGACCATATCGGAGCTATGACTGCCCATCCCGCTCCTTTTGATGTTAGCATGTATAAGGAGCCTACCCCGCAACAACAGCAAACTAGAAACACACCATTGCATACACATGAGCTTCATCATCACCAACAACAACAGCCTGTGGAACATTCAGCCGTCCCGCAACCCACTCCTGTTGTTGCGCAAACTACCGACGCACAGCGAAGCATACCATCTGTCTCACCTATACCCACTTGCGCTGCAGCTGTATAACCTATGCACATCTGTGCCTCACCCCACAACTGCCCTCAGTATTTCACACCTTGTAGACGTTGAGCAAATTATTGGCTTTCGCCTTGCAGTTTCTCGTGAATGTGTACAGTGCCAATTGTTTGGAAATAAATCTCACGAAAGCTCACTGCCGAGCCTTGTCCTATACATTTTCTTTTCAATATTTCTCCTCGGTAGACCAGCAGTAGTTGAACGAAACCGCCGCTCTAGCTCGCATGAATAGCGACGACAGCACCGTTCCTCCGCCTGATCTTGCTGCTCTCAACTATGGCATCACAGATGATTCTCCATTCGCTCCACAAGAGCAATGCATTTCAGGTGCTATCGCAGCATCGACAGATACGCAAGTACCCTCTCAGCCCAACACTGTTGCACAGCAGAATTCCAATCAACCTGATGGATCTCCTAAAGTAAAGCGGGGGCGAGGACATAACAAGAGCAAAATGGACAAATCAACCAGACGGACGAAAAGGGTCACGTTTGAGGGAATGAACAGCAGTGCGACGGGGGGTGGTAAGCGCACGAGACGTGGTAAAAGTCCCGGTAAACAAACTACGAGAAATGGTGACAAGACAGTAGTAAGGCAAAGGAGGCGGACGAAGAAGAGCAGTGCTCGTCAAGTACTTTATGGCGATGCTACACAGGCAAGTGTAATTGAACAAGGCATCTACGAAAATGCAAAGAATGCGAGGTGCGCGACATCCGAGGCGATGAACAAATGTGGTGGTCCGCCTGAGGCTATCAAAGTGAAATCATCCATTGGCAGGGAAACGCTTTGTAATGATGCTTGGCATGAAGTTTGTAAAGTACACGAGGTGCATGAAAAAGAGGGTGAAAATCGAATCAACGATACGGAAACCAGAGTTGCTGATAAGTGGTTTACGGAATGGCCTAGACGAAAGATGGAACGTGATTTAAGAAAAGTCGAGAGGAGAAAGGCGAATGCTGTACAGATCAAGAGGAAGGAATATGTGGAAAGTGATGTGATCAAATGTGGCAAGGCATTACGTGAGGCACAGAGTGATGGCAACAATGTAGGGAAAGATGTGGAAATATTACTGCCACCGATTTATGATCTGGGACGACTGGAGGCTGGTCTGGGTCAGCCGCTGTTGAGCTGTCATTCCGACTCGATTGATGCTCTGTATCAAGCCGCTTTGAAAACAAGGGCTGCATGCTCGAAAGGTGCAAGGCGCGTGAGGGCTGCAACTGGAGGTGTGAGAGCTGGAGCTGATGCGGGAGATATTTCCAAACGCAATGCAGAGTTAGTTGAGGAAGTATATCTGCTTCGGTGCGCTCTAGTGAACAGTTATGGAATGAGCGGCAGCAGGGAGGAAGCAAAAGCGGGCGACAGGCAGCAAATTGCGTCGTCGAAATTTCCGAAAGTTGAAAGTCTGACAGCTATATCACTGACACGATTGGCAACACAACTGTCACGTCTGGGTGTGATTGAAGGTGCGAAGGACTTTGGGGCGCGGTATGCACTATTCGACGAGAGGGAGAGTAGATACGTGAGGTGCATGCAAGATGGGCTAAAATATCTGCGCCAACACATGAGCGGGTCACAAGTCAGTGAGGTCGCACTAGACACGGTATCCACCATAGTCGGGGATGTACATGTGAAACTTTTACGCGAGCTCGTCGGACGGTTGGGGACGGGCAGGGAAGAGGAACACCCACAACTAACGGCTGCTGGCAACTGTGTGATCGAGGAGACGCGAGAAATGTATGAAAATATGCTGAGTGCCGATGGGGACATAGGGTTCATGTGGAGTCGGGCGGTGTCGCAACGGCTCGTGAAACCACTGCTTGCGGTTGCTGAGAGCGGGTGTGAATCGCTGGCGCAACGGTTGAAAGCGTCGCTTGGAGAAATTCTGAAGCGAATTGGCGCGTCAATGAGCGGTGGAAACCAAACGTTTTCTAGCGCATGTGAGGTGAGCATGTCCATTGCTTTGTATGTACCAGATGCTGTGAAACTAGTGGATGACGAGCATGTGTACAGTATCGGTCGATACAACGTGCTTTTCTTCGAGCATGCAGCAAAGTGCCGTCCCTTTGGAGAAAATGTTGGTGCTGCTCGGCGTGGGTCGCTGCCGGTCGGCTACATGCCAGCCACTTGCTGAGCGCAGTATGAGGAGGTAGTAGGTCTGTGTGTCGGCAAGTGCAGTTTGTAAAAATAGAGTTTGTTTTTGCGGCCTAGAGTTTCGGAGCAAATGATTGGCGCGAGGAGCAAATTGGGGCGCGCGCCCAAATTTCAGAGACGGCGATTTATATGTACATATATATGCGGCGGCACCGGTGTGCAACAAGGGGTTATTTGACAGTTATTTTACGTTGGTCATTCAAAGGGTGAGGATCGGGGGATCGTGGGAATCAAATACGTTTTAGATGAGCACCAATAGGGGCAACGTGCTTGTTCTGACAGTATGGGCGACGATTTGATTGGACAGGCGACGGGAAGTATTTTGATGCCAGCTAACAATAAGTTATGACTAATCAATCGCAAGGGTAACAAGATATACGTATCAAACGAGGTGGAGTCAGCGGGGGCCGGCGAGGTGTAACAAAATGCTGACAGTTGTGCTCAAGCAATCCATTTGATGAAACCCTGCCTATTCTACACCGATACGACCATTATTTACCAGCTGTTCAAAATGCTACCCACCAATACTCGGTATACGGGACACGGTGTCACATTGATTTTTCAAGCAGATCCATGGTTTGTGCAAACAAGCATACGTTTTGCGCCGCAAATTTGACACATTCCAACCGCAAATTCCATCCCTTATCTTTATACTGCGCGAGTTGTGCAGTGTCAGCACGGGTCATCAGGTGGCAGTGTATGTGCGCTCATACATGCACGGGCTCGTCTTGAAACGCTGTCGCGACGCGAGCGCTCGTTATTCATATCGCCTCATCGATGCATCGCTGCGATGGGTGTGGGGCACCAAAATTTGTGTGCGCTTAAGATCTGCGGGCAAAGACGCTTTGCTTGGCTTTGTTTTGCTTTCCTGTCGTGCCACACGAGGTTTTCTGGCAACGACAGTGCAGGGTGGTACGCAGAGTTGATCGCTATGGCACTCGTGAAAGGGCACTCACTACACTTTCCACAAGTGCCGATACGATGGGTGATGGATGGGTCATGCAAAGTTGAGGTAATTACAGCGCATCGCACGCCACACAACGCCCCCTTTTCGTGGCCACTAACGGTGTTGATTGGAGATATGCAGCGTGATCATGCAGACTGGAATGATGAAAAGTTTTTCGCAGATATTTTCAAAAACAGCAAACGTATGAAACACGCAGTGGAGGCGGAGTGCACATCACCGAGTGCAACTGACAAATGAATAATGCAGAAAAACGGTAAAAAAAATCTACTGGCGCCAATAGCACCACGTCGCATCATAAATATTAAACGAAAATAATCGCAGCGTAGTTCAGGTTTATATCCGAGCTCGGTAATCGAAACGCCGCTGCTCTCTACTGCCCTGCCCTGCCCTGCACTTCGCTGCTGTGCTGTGCAGTGACATCTACCCGCCCCTACTTTATCTGCACCGCAGTGCCTACTCACTCTGCCCAGCTCGGTCCAGCTCAAGTCATCGCGCAGACTCATGTCACTTCCCTGCCTAATAATCGCCACGCAGCACTGTCACGCCGCATCCGCGCCTTTGCACGCCCCATAAACGCACCTCAACCAGCCCAGCCCAGCCTAGCGCTCATGACGCGCCACATAAAAGCGTCCGGTCTAGACCGACTCGTCGAAGCAGTCGAGGCCGCCGAGGCGGCCGCCGCAGCCCGAACGCCGCATCCAGTGCCCGGCGGTTTCATGTGTCCGCACCCGGGCTGTGCACGCGTCTTTTCCAAGAGATACAATCAGCAAGCACACATGCGTCTGCACGACGGTACCAGACCGTTTGCGTGCGACTTGTGCGGCAAAGACTTTATGTGGAAGTCGAGTCTGAAGAGTCATGCCAAAATGCACGCCAAACTGCTCGCCGCCGAGACACACTACGCGCCCATTGTGCCCGCCTCCAAGACGGGCCGTGCCATTTCTAAGAGCAGGGGAAAGTTGGCCAAGAAAGAACTCGCCATTGTCAAGCCGTCCAATGGCAGACAATCGCCGGACAGTATTTCTCGAGTGGATCATGAAGCCGCTACGCTGCTTACTTTGTTTCGATAGCTCGATGGCTGTATGTAGTTTTGTAAGTTGATATGTTTTTGTAAAGGTAGTGTTGTTGCATTGCGGCATTGGCGGCGGAATATGCTGGCGTGGCGCGGATTGGAAGTGATAGATATTGATGGATATCTCTAGCGACGTCATGGCTGTTGTGCTGGTAACTGTACAATCTGAATAAATCTCCAAACTACTGTAATGGGCTACTGAAATTTTCGAATAGCGCCACACGCAATTTGTGCGCTGTACGCTGGCCACTGTTCCACGTGCGGGAATGATTGTCATCGCCGCCGCGCCGCGCCGCGCAGCACAACCTTCATGTTCTCGCGTGCATCTCTTCTTGTTGCAACACGTTGCATTGCATGCCTTGCAACAATGTGTGCGCTCACACTTTTTCCCATTGTCAATAATGGTGCGTTGCATCTGCAGTCGACGTGGCACCGCGCTGCGTCGCTTTGCTTGTTCCAGAGTGTAAAAGTGATTCGTTCCAAATCGTGCTTCTCGCACAAGCTATTACACCTTCGACCACTGATATCACACGTCATGTAGTAGACTAGTGGTATCATTACAAATTTCGATGCGGCCATTGTAAGCACATCGTTTCAAAACAGCCAATTGAGTACGTTGCACATGCTCGAGCGCATTTATGGTTGAATTCACACAACCAAGACGCTAGTGGAATACAATGCGTCATCCTTTATGGTCAGCTCGTTCTCAAAGCATATCTTCAAGCGTGTGGATTCAATTGCTGTGTGAAAAAACCGACTAGCTATTTATAAAGGCGAGCATCAACTCGGCGAGAAGCAGCCTGGTGCCAAGAGCACAAACCTTTCGCTACCGCCAAGCAGCAATGGAATCAGATTTAGTACACGTTTCCAATTGTTTATGAAAAATGAAAATAACCAAAAACAGTTATCCCACCAGCCAATCACAGCGGCGCATCCTCTGCCGTAATTACTCATCGTCCAATCAACAATAGTGGCCACCAATTTCGCAATCCAAACACGGCCATCAACGCTCCATAGCGCACGCCACTCGGTCACAACGCCAACACTCTCATCACGCAACCGACGCCTACCCATCCTCGCTCGCAACTGTGCCGCGTCAACATGTCGCTCGCCACCGCGGGGTACAACGCCATCCCGTCCCGTTCAGCACCAGAGGTAACCATTCCTTTCGATGCGCCCACATCCCAACCGGATGCGCCCGCTTCTCGACACGTGGAAGCCGTCGCGCGCACCGCAACCGCCGTCGCCGCCAGCGCCAAAGAAGCCGTCACAGAGCTCATACGCGGCGAGAATCCCGACGTCAAGTTGTACACAGAGCCTCTCAACCCATCTGCCCTCCTCACACTCAACGACCGTGCGCAACTGGTGCTCGAGAGCTGCCGTCCGTGGTCCGAATTTGCTGATGTGAACGCCTTTGCAATGCCCGTGGCCTCCGAGGCTAAACTCAGGGTCGGCCATAACTTTGAGGTCTTCTTCTACAATTATCTTATTGTTGCGTTTGCGATTCTGGCTCTACATGCTATATTTCGTCCGTTGAGTGCGCTGCTACTGGCGACGACCGTTGCTGCTGCTGTTATGCTGTACATTATTTATCCGGAGGATTACGTTGTGTCGGACAGTTTTGCTGTTACCAAGACGGTCAAGCACGCCTTTATGACAGTTATTACTATACTCATCCTCACTGTTGGCAATGTATTTTCACTTGTTTTTATTGTGGCGCTTACTGTTTCGCCCATCGTTGTTGTGCACGCCTTTCTTCGGCAGCACGATGCTCCATCTCATATTTAATGCTTGCTGTATCCAGACGTTGCGTAACCATTGGTCCATGTATAAATATTATACCTAGCGTGGCAACTAGGTAGCGTTGTTGCTGAATCTCTGCTCGACTAGCCTATATATATAACATGTGTCAACTTACAGCAGCAGTGCAAATGTGCATCGCGACAAGCCACTGGTGTGGCAATAGACACTGCATCTCAAGTTTATTGTAAACGATGGAATGGAACCGCTAGTGCTCGCTGTTGCCTACGACAGCGCCCATTTTAGATCGCACAGACACACAGGACTGTCTGGCGTATTCATGTTGAATACGTTGTGTTCGTCATGGGCGACTCGATAGTCGTCGATAGAACCATCGTCATTATTCTCGGTCTCAGCAATCAAAGATAGATTGAGAGGAGCTGGGCGGTATGTTGCTCGTGAAGATGATGATGAGTCACTCTCGATGGAGCGCTCACCAGCGGCCGAATCTTGTGATTGAGTCGACTTGGAATTCATGCCTGCTCGCGGACACGTCAAACTGTCAGTTGTGCTGTTTCAAACGGCGATGTGTATAAGTGTTGTGCGAGCAGAGATCGAGCTATAACGGGGGACAACGATTTGTAGAAAAGGGATGCTAAATATGGAAACTAGCACTAGTAGTAAACGGAGGATGGAATCGGCGAGTGGAATCGAGTTGAGGCGTCTGGCACATTACAGAGCGTAAACATATAATATAGTAAGCACAGCGCTTCCGTTAACATGTATAACTTTGCGAGTGTTGCTAAATAGCCGCCGCCGCTGTCGGAGAGGCTGAAGAAACATTTACTGTACAATATCTTCGTCAACACACAAGCCCAATACATACATATTTCAATAAATCTCCATGTCTCACTTTTGCTCACCTGTTTGAGGTCCAGTCTTCTGCCGTTTCTCCGCACTCTCTTCAACTGCCGCGTTTCTCTGCGCCGCTCTCTTCGACCCGACTCCCACGCCCATACCACGATCCTTGCCCGAATTGGCGCCCTCCGCCTGCATTGCCTCCTTTCTCACCGTCTCCGCTCCTTGCGACGCTGCCGCAAACTCCGGCAGCGTGGCTGCAACCGACCCGTTCGCTTGCGAGCCCTCAAACTCCTTCAGCGATGCACTCTCCCCATTCGAACCGCGTTCATGTTGTCGACCGCCTCCGCCCCCATCGTTCCCGTCGACCTCTTTAGACCGAGGCGTAAACATGGAAAGTCCAGGAGGTGCCGTCTGTCGTGCCATGTTGTGTCGTTGTTGACCGCTATTCTTTTGATGCAGCGACAATGTCGCATCTACAGAAGCATTCATCAACTGGAATCCACGGTCAATCTCGCCCCCACTCCCATCTGCATTCAATTCACGCCCGCCTGATGGTACCATTCCAGGAACAACACCCCAACCGCCTTGGCCCGTAGCCGCCGCTGCAACTGCCTCAATAGCCGATTGCGCTCTTTGCGTAGAATGGTTTTCCTGTCGAGATAGATTCAAATCTGCTTGACTTCTTGCTGCAGACTTTCGACCATTATCTCTTTCAACGGGTGCAAACGGAGAACGCAACGTTTCATCAAATAAGCCCGGGAACACATCTGCAGGAGACGACTGTGGCTCCGTCTTCCACCCGCTGATGGCATCACGAAGATTGGGAACCACCGTGGCATCATTCTCCATACCCGGTTTCATGTCTAGACCCAGATTATCCTGCGATGCATGTGGAGTAGTGGTTGAGTTGGCTCGAGAAGATGGCAGGTTAACGTTTGGTGCGTTGAACGAATTTTGTTGCGGCTGCAAAGACTGGTTTCCGCCTAGTTGAGACAACAGCGCCCGGTATGCGTTTCCAGTGTTTTGTCTGTTCGGTAGACTGGGAAGCAATTCGAAAGCCTTTTGGTCTATGGGGTTGAATGGTGACGCGCTCTGTGGTGGTGGCGGTACCTGTGCAGGCTGCACAATGGACAGTTGATCTGGTTCAGCAAGCAGTTTGCTTATACCTTCGCCTATCTTACTTCCTAGTTCATTAATATTTTCCGCAATGAGCATAAGGCGAATTACGGATGCGGGTATGCCAAATTCGGAGCAGGATGCGGGAGGTGGCGACGAGCCTGGGGTGAAGGCGGTCCTCGGATACAATTCCTCGTGAAACTGAGATGAAAACTCCCAGGAAACAATCTTTTGATCTCTGCGAAAGCTGACGCGTAGATGACCGTTGGTTTGCACAGTGCTGTTTTGATATCTAGTGAGAATGACAGCCTTTGGACAATCCACAACCACGGCACCGCTGGGCAGAATGAATTCGCATGGATGCTCCATAAGCATTCGCTCCTCATTGACTCCAGCATCGTACTTGGACTTCCAGATTCGCGGGAGCGCTTCAACTGGAATTTTTATGGAGCGCGGCTTGTTACAGTTGATTGACTTGATGTCGAGATGAATGGTAGCTTCTGGAGAGAAGTAGGCAGATATGAGGGGTTTCCAAAAGCCCTCTAGCGAATGTTGCGGAGTTCCTCTTTGTTGTTCTTCATTAAAGTTCATGAGGCGTTCGACGTAGGGACCGAGTCCCACTCCTCGGGCGTGCTTACTCCTTGCAACAAATTGATCTGGCATAGTATCCATTTCCAATCGCTGAGCGAGTTCAAAGGCCTCTGGGGGCAGGTTTGGCATATTGCATCCACTGATACCCATGCCGGGGCGCTCCCATGGCTGACGAAAAGCGGGCTGAGGGGGTGGTTGCTGCTGCTGCGTTTTGGGGGGGAGAGGGTTGTGATCGAGGAGGGGAGGTTGTGGGGGCGGGTTTCTGCGCAGCAGATTGGGATCGTCGAGGAGGAAGCGTTCGCTGTCCATGGGGTCGTTGGGGTAGTGTGCAAAGTCTGGAGTGTCGGATATTGGAAAGTCATGGTCTACTGGAGCGTTGGGTGCGACAGTTGTTGTAGGAGGGTCACGGCGGAGGCCTCCCATTTGCAGCGGGTCGTTTTCCGGAAAGGTGAACTGGTCGAGGCCTGTGGTTGGCCATGCGTTTGGGGTTTGTCGCTGTGGACGATTTTGCTGCTGCGGCACTGAGGTATTGGGTGATGGCTCTGATGCATAGAATGACATTACAAAAGACGTGCGTGCCACATGCTTTGGTCAAGACCGCGAGCAGATAGTTGCGAGTGCGCGATGGTGGTGGTGAGGACTGGGCATGAAATGAAAAGTAATGCTGGCAATAGTGAAACGGTATCTAACGCGGAGCGTACCGTAGCGCGCGCGTGCAACACTTGTTATAATCAAAATTTGGATCGATCAAGCGCCGCGTGGCACGTATTTAGCGCTAGTTACTGTACCACAAAAACTGCTCCTTTATCTCTTCGCTATCTATTCAACGACCAGCGCTAGACCAAACTTGTGCGACGCCCTGTCCAGGTTGCGCACGTCAAACTTGGAACACAACGTCAGCGTCGTGTTCTTGCGAATCTCCTGAATGTAGCTCATCGAGAACGCTCCGGCCGAGTCGATCTTCGTCTTGAGCGTTGTGTCCGCATCGACTTCATACTTGGTGCCCATTGTCAACACCTTGGCGTCCGCGCCCTTGTCGTATACAAATTCGGCCGCGACTGAAAAGTCGCGACTCACCACATGCGAATACGCAAACTTGGCCTTGCTACCTCGATCGATCAAAGTAATTGTAGCTTCATGTTCGTTACCGTTGCAATAATTGAAAATTGCGTCCACCTTCTTCAGCTCCTTAGCTTCGATATCGTACTCTCCCTGCACACCGCCAGTGCATCCGTGCACGCCCACCGTCATGGACGAGTGCACCGACGGGTTGCCGAGCGCATTCACAGCTGACACCACCGACACGTGCGGATGCACATATTCACCGGTTCCAACAACGAGCTGTTTGGGTCCAAGGCCACCGAGAAGCGTCAGCTTCAACCCTTGAACGCCCGTCTTTTCCAACACAACTTCCTGCGTCAAACTGCCACTGGTGAACAGCTTGGTGGTCATGCTGGCTCCGGATAAACTGTACTTGCAGCTGAGATCGCCCGATAGTGATCCGTCCTTACTGCCCTGTTTTCCCGTGGTTGTGTATGTCATTCCATTGCTGGTTTTGGTCTTGAGTTGCACCTTTTTGTCACCGTAGATGTAATCGTCATTGAGAAGTTCTGCAGCAGGAGGCACGATAGGTTAGCAACAATGGTTTGGCGCACAATTCGCGTTGAGCAATTGTCGACAACGTACTCTTGGCAGTTTTGCCGAGGTCCTTGTAGAGCTTGACCATTGTGGGATGATGGGCGCGTTGAAGCGGGAAGAAAGTTAGCGCATCGCCGTTACTCGGGGATCGCGCGCTGCAATGCGTTGAACCATTTACATGGCAGCGAATGAGCATTGATCGATCGATGAGAGCCCTAATCGACCAACCGCTGGCTGTCCAATTGCGAGCTGACAACTGTTTTGTTGAAATCTGCAAAATTTTGGCGACTTTTCTGAAACTAAATTGCAACCACCAATTTTCATCTTTGCAGCACCACACCCTCCATCAATGCGATATCAACAGTTGCAGATGTTGCGTCTTCAACGCTCACTCCACCAGAGGCCAAGGGCGCGCCAATGTTGCGTGCAGCCACTGCATCTCGCAGATCATTTGCAGAAACGTCTATCGTTCTCCTCGTGGTAACAATTGAGCTGTAAAGAATCAATCTTAAGAGCGCTGTCGAGTCAACAAATGTGTTAGTGCGCGCCGATGAGGATCGGCATACGAGTAGCTGTCTTGTTTGCACAGAGAGCGAGTGTGTATTTACACTGTTACGGTCAACTTGGAAGGTAACTTAACCAAAGTTGATTTTGTCTGCCTGGATGGATGATGTGCTACTGTCATGCCCCACATAAAGAAATGAAATTTCTTGTTACTTGTTCTCAACCGATAAAATCTCCATTGGCCGATCTATCTAAATGCTGTGACGGTTTCGACCGACATTGTGATCACATAAAAGCCGGAGCTTGACGAGGCGATGAGCCGCATGCGAGCTCTCGTGATGCTTTTGGTCGCCGCTGCGTTAAGCGAAACAAATCAGTTTCCTTATAAATTACGACCAAGTCGCCTTTCGAGAGACCAAACTGACAGCAGTACCAATATTGACGCAACGATACTCAGCTACATTTAACATGGTAAGCAATCGGCACAGATGCTCGGAGCCGCGGGTCAGCTGCAAATGTCCCATGTGCAGTATACGACTAGCGATCGACTGCAGCTGCACGGCAATCTCAAAAAAAATGCCGCCTTGCATTGAGACGGGGAATACAAACGACGTGACGTGCTGCAGCAGCATGCATAGGGGGTGGAAACGGAAACTGTGTTTGCACGCGGCACCGCTGCGCAGCATCTGCATGAGTTTGAATAGTTGAAAAGCGAGATATATACGTCAAATTGGCTTGTTTCGGCGCGGTGCGGCGCGGCTCAGCGAGCGAGAGTTGAAAAGTGCGCTGTGCGCGAGCTTGACGCACAATGGAATATGCTGGCAGCGGAGGAGCGAGCGACAACTCTGGCACAGCAAGCGATGAGGGATGGTTGCGCGGGTGGGTGGGTTGCAATGGAATACGAGTAGTGCAAAGATTAAAACGTAATGGTGAGAAAAGGTGATGTGTGCGGCGTACAGTCATAGTCACGTGAGCCGGGGCTCATCATGGAGGCGGGCTGGGTAGCGGGGAGGGAGAGTACCGCCTCGTGCGGAGTGGTGTCGGCGGGAAGGGAGGGCGATGTGGAAAATGTGGCGATTGGCGGGAAGGAGGCACGACGTCGATGTCAGTGTGGAGGGGAAGGAGCGTGCCAGACAAGACGTATCGCAGCACTGCGCCATACAAAACGAAACGGATGCGATCTGAGATGCGTCCGTTACGAGCGAGTGGTCCGTGGAAAACGTTCCAATCGGTCCATGCGCTCACACACAAGCGCTTTGAAACGGCAGTCTGTACTTCGCGCGCCACACGGTGCATGCGATAAAATCTGTTATTTTTCAGGGTCCACCGTGACACGGCGCGACCCGCGCAAACCTAATACATTCGAATTCAAAACGCGATTCTACTTGATCGCCCCGCAAACGCCGGACCTCACAAACGTTACACTTTCAAATTTGCAAACTGTTCATTCGATCATCGCTCTTTCCATCCGTTCATACGCGCACGTTGCTCCTAGCAACTGTCCCGTTGTAACGTTCCCACTTGCCTCATCACATGCCCTCCGCCCTGCGAGCTTGTCTGCCAGCCACTCGCACCTTCCCACATCCGTTCCTCTAATAAGCAAGTCGCCACCACCCAGCGCTCATTCACTGTCGTCCGTCTATCCTCTCTGATTTCCTACGCGCTTGTTCACATACTATCCACGACAACCTATCCCTCCCTCCGACCTCCAACCATCGCGTCGCGTTTCGCTTGGCGCCTCTTCAGCTCGCTCCGCCAACATGGGTAATGCCGCGTCCGTACCCGCCAGCCACCTGCTTCTAACCACCACGACCACTTCCGAGTCGCCCAAATCGCACACCGACAGCTACGAGCGTATCAGCTTTCCGCACACAGACCGCTCCGAAGCCGGTGCCCCGCCAGATCATGATCCCCATCCAGATGCACTCGTTCGCCGCAATGCACGCACCAATCAGCACAAACAACCCCGCCAACCGCTCGCCGAGATCTCTCCAGCCGTCGCCAATAACGCAGACAATACCACTCATAACAACTTTATGATCCTCAACACGGAGGCACGGCGTACAGCCGCCGACAAGGATCTCTCCCAGTTGCCCCTGGACCGCAAGAGACATCATCGCAAAATTTCAAAGAATTCTGATGTCCCACGAGTTTCCAATCCTACCAAAGTGAAGAGAAAGGTGCACGTCGAGTTTGACCACATGACAGGCACTTATAAAGGGCTCGAGGAAGCCATTCGTGACGTTTATGTCACTACCCCTCCAGAAGAAATTGAAGAGTTGTCCCAGACCTTCTCCGACTCTGTTGTTTCCATCGCAAGAACAAATTCCAAACGCTCCGTCCACAATCAAAACCATGACGGTCTCATCAAGCGCTGGATTCCTAGCGCAAGTGACACCGCTTCTTCAACCGAAAAGGGTCGCGGCTCGGATAGAGAGGAGCTCAGTAGGTCGACTGTGCTCCGGATGAAGCATCGCAAGTTTCCGCTCAGCGCCCATTCCGCTTTCAATCGACACGGCATCTCCCAAGCACCAGCAGTATGCGTTGGACAGCCAAGACATTTCCAGCACAAGACTCACGTGCAAGTTGATCCCAACCATCCCACCGGCTTTGCAGGACTCCCTCGCGAGTGGGAGATCATGCTCAAGCACTCCGGTATCAATCGAGACATGGCACTCAAGAATCCAGAAGAGCTTTTGGATGTTTTGCAAGTATCCTACGACAAGAAGTACAACCCTGAAAAGATTGCAGACTACCATTTCAACCAAATGAAAATGAGTGAAGCAACACACATCGATAACACCCTTCTCAAGAATTGGGAACCAACCTTCATCGAGGGCAACCCGCTCAAGCTGTTCCAGAATATTATCAAGATCGGTGAGGGCTCGTCCGGCTCTGTGTACCGGGGCTTTGACCCCAAACGAAACGTCCCCGTCGCTATCAAGCGAGTTGTACCATCATCAGACGAAGATCTCACACTCTTCAAATTCGAAGTTGCAGTTATGAGCTCTGCCTTCCACCACAACCTCATCAAATGCTACGATTCTTACAAATTGGGCGAAAGTTTATTTATTGTCATGGAGCTTGCCGATGCTGGCTCCCTGACAGACGTGTTATACTTCTTGAACGACCGCAAGTTGCATCTCAACGAGCCCGAGATTGCATACATTTGTCGCGAGGTGCTGCAGGGCCTAGCCTCTCTGCATGGCATCAAAAGAATTCATCGCGACATCAAGTCAGACAACACGCTTGTCACTCGAGAAGGTCACGTCAAGATTGCCGATTTTGGCTTTGCAGCGCAGTTGACCACGAAAGAAAACAAGCGAAACACTGTGATTGGAACGCCATTCTGGATGGCGCCAGAGGTGTGTCGCGGAATGGATTACGACTCAAAGGTGGATGTGTGGTCTACTGGAGTTCTGGCAATAGAATGCGCAGAAGGGGCGCCGCCACTGTTGCATGAAACGCAAATGAAGGCAATGTTCATCATTGCCACGGAAGGTCCACCACGGCTGAAAAATCCAGACGAGTGGACGGCTGATTTCCATGACTTTATTGACAGATGTACTGTCATCGATCCGACGAAGCGGGGATCCGCCGCTGAGATGCTTCGCCACCCATTCCTGAAGAGGGCCGCAAATCCTGAACATATGGGCAGAATTTTCTCTGTCGTTGCGGACTTTCGAGAAAAGGAAAGTCAGAAGTATCAACCGTGTGAACAAACAGAGCTGAGCGAACAAATGCCAGAGTCTCCACAATTAAGTCCGAAAAATTCGGAAGTAGAATATGTTAGCTCAGCGGAGTCTCTCGACAAGTCACCCGGGTCTACAATCACGACTACAAGACAATAAATATAGCTTCCTAAATTGAGGGGATCACTATTGATTTGTTGCCGAGCATGTCAGTTGGTATTATGTGTTTTTCGGAGGTGAGAACAAAATTTATTGGTCCGTTGATACGTGGGGATGAGGCGAGCAAAGCCAGCTAAATGTTTAGTTTTTCTAGTAGCTGGTTATCATCCGAGCCAAATTTCAACGTGCTCACAACAAACTATTACAAGCGGGATGCGTTGATCACGCACCGCCCAAATCTTTCTCAACACGCCAGGAAAACTCGCAGCGCATTTTTTCCGGTGATGGCTTTTGCCCTTGCTCGGCGACAAGTCGAAAACCCATGTCGCTATGTGCCTTCTGCAAATACATCTCCCACTTTCGCGGGAAGCAGCGCAGTAAGGCTCCAGTAGCCAATTTGGAAGGATAGCAGGCTGGGTCGATGAAATAGGCCGAGAGATAGTCGGCAAGGAAACATGGTTGGCGTGGCTCATCGCTCAGGGAGGCGAATCTAGTGAGAGCCATAAGATCAGGGTTGAGCATAATGATAATCCTATGGTCAGTCCAACAACTGGAATAATGGGCAAGTTCGACCGATTCAATGTGTGACGGATTGCCCTGCTTGTTACTCGGTGCAATGATGACCGCAATATCACGCTTTGATAATCCAGCATCTGGCATTCCCAAAATGGCAACATTGACAAACGGGACCAAGGAGGGGTCAATGAAGCGTTTGCCGTGCTCGGCATCGTCAGCGCTATTGAAATGCAGTGTGGCAGACTGGGAACCTTGAGACAAGGAATACTTGCTCTCCGCCGGGACGGTTTGCAGGGGGGACAAGAGCTGTGCAAGCATTGTATTACAAACGTCCACAAGCAATGCAATGCGTCGCAAGTGCTTGCTCTTTTCATTGGGATAGTGCTTAGCAGAGGCGGCGTCTGCAATGAGGTCTGGATTTTTGAGATCGACTCTGAGACGATCGTGGCCTTGCTCGACAGCGGATGCGGCGGCGACGCCGACCTGCGAGAGCACTTCTGTCCATGAGCTTGGGAAGCGCGAGAAGCGCACTGGGCTATGTACGTGGGCGTTGCGAGCGAATTTGTTGGATGGGGCGTTGTCTACAGTTGGGACGGGATTGGCGTCGCCGACGAGCATTGCCTCGTCAGAGGAGCTGACATTTGTGCGATATTTGCGACTGAGATTGGATGCACGCACGCGCTTACGCGGCTTGCGACGTGGGGGCGGATTGGGAGGGTTGTTGGGTGCTGTGCGGGAGTTTGGTTTGCGCGGCCGGGCCGACGAGACCATCATGACGAAGGCGGGCGTCATGATGGATGCGCGCTTCTGGATTGGTGGGGAGCGTGCGAGGGCGGACCTGGACTTGTATATGGAGTTGCGCAGAATATCGGAGGGTTTTTTGGAAATGAAAAAAGGGCAGTGCACATGACTATCTGAGAAACGGTGTCGCTTCGACGCATATCTCATCGAGTGCATCACAGCCGCACAGCTCAGGAGCTGCTTCTCGCAGATCTTGGAGAACGAACCATATTCGATTTAACTTTTCTCCATTTTCATTCGCTGTTTGCCTGTTCCCTGCCGCTTCAATCCCAAACCGTTCCACGCTTTTGGTTTTCTATTGGCTATTTTTTCATCCCATCATCTCCTGCCAAGTGTATCCAACTCATAACATAATATTGTCTTTAGGTAGCGCCTTCGACAGTGGAATTGTAGTCATCATGAACTCCAAGCTGCGCGCTCTGACGCGCGCGTTTTGCACGACGCAGTCGTCGCCGCCCACACAACCCGTCCGCAACTTTGATTCGTTGCATGTGTCAATTCGAAAGCGTGCACGAGTGGTATCGGACGCCATAGCTCAAGCGCGTCAAGCAGTCGATATCGCAGCACAGGAAGGATCCGAACATGATGAGCGGGAAGAAGCACTTAAGAAGGCCCGCTACGCGATCTTCAAGTATGATCAGCTGCTAACCAGTGGATCTCCGCCTATACATCCTGTCTCTAAGGGCGAACGCAGTGAGCAACATGACGCACTGAACAAGTCGCAGCCAGTAGAAAATGACGTCTCCCAACTGCTTGGACAGGACGTCAAACAGTTGAAGGAAGAGCTGTACATGGCCAATCGACAGCGCGTTTGGATGGGTTGGCACAATTGGTTTTAATGGTACCGCACAGGTGGTGCCATCGCAGTCGATAATGTCGTAAAAGTAACTTGCCACACAACAATTCATTAATGCAAACCTTTCATGCTCATTCCAACACCTAACATAGTCATACATTGCTTAATGGGTTCGGTACAAAGGATCCGTTGCCATACGCCAAGGGCCATTATTCGGCGGCGAATAAACCTCTTCCAAGCATTGAGCCAGTAAAGTCGCCAACTCGTACATATCGGGGTCATATTCGCGCGTCTCGTGAGAATAAAACGCCATGACCGAGTGAACATGACCTCCGAATTGTACAGGAACCGCCAAACATGTTCTCATTCCAAATTGCTCTGCCAGCGGAGATCGAATAAAAGTCTCTCGATCGAGCAAACTAATGAGCCATTCCGGACGACGAGACGACCACACGCGCCCCGGCATGCCAACGCGAGGTTCAAACTCAAACTTACTTGAAGCACGTGCAAATTCAGAAAGTGCCGAATATTCCTCTTTCTGTTGTGGTGTACAATTCACTTCAAGTTCTGGAGATCGGTAAATCAAGGTCCATTGCAAGCGCATGACACTAATTGAATCCCTCACCACGCAGCCATGCACATTGGAGGGGTCATCCAAAACGCCGCTCGGTTTATCATCGCGCAAAATAGCGTCATGCTCCTGAGCGTTTCCATTGGCACCGGCTGACGACGAATTCGTGGTGTTATCCACATGTTTGTTTCGACGCTCATCGAGGGTCCACCACTCTCCGTAGCGCCAGTTACAGCGGGCGGCGAAAAGCTTCATGACATTGGAGACGGCGTCCAACAGTGGTTTTCTACCATCGCCGGAAACGGACTTGACCCATTTCCTGGTCGCCTCTGGGGAGACGACAGCGAGCTCCATGGCGAGGTCTGTGGCTCTTTTCATGAGTTTTTGAATGACGTCGAGCGAATGCTCGAGGACTTGGGCCTTGACGGAGAGTTCCACGCCGGGGGGCGGGTCTGGTAGAACCTTTCGAAGCTGGTCAAATTGTTCGCCTAGACGGTCTCTGGCGGCGCGGACGTCACGTCGCCTTCTAATGATGGCATTTTGATCGCGCTGCGTGCCGAGCGGCAGTGACGCGGGATTGGATTCTGCGAGAGGTTGAGGCTGGAGCGGCTCGGGATCGAGGGGAATGGGCGGTGCCTCTGCAGAATCGTATTGCAGTTCTTCGTCAGGGAAATGAAAGGATGCCATTAGTCGGACAAGGTGTTTGCTGTGGATTTGGCCGGAAAACGTATTTTCGGCTCGTTGCAAACAGACATGCTTCGCGGATAGGGCAGAATGATGCAATGAAGCGGGATGTTGGGCAGGATTCGGTTGCTGGCTTTGCGTGACTGGTCAGGAAAGATGTTGAGGAAGGGGGAAGAATTGGGCGCGTTCCAATCACGCGCGGTGATAGACAAGTTGACGGACTGGAAACATGTGCACCGGAAGGGTTGGAGTGAGAAGAGTGGAAATTGAAGTATATTTTAATGTTGAAAAACAAGTCAAGTTTACACTGATGGTTCGGTATTGTTGTTGCCCGCCTGAAAAATATCGCCAGTTTGTTCGTGACACGCTTCCGACACGCGAAAGCGAGCACCTCTTGAATATGATTTTGCGACGCGCATCGAGATAAACCTGCTCGTTCTTCGTCGAGCTTACGTATAAAAAAGCGCGTTGTGACGACATGGCTTTAGATTTACACAACTGTAAATACAAAAGTCGCAACTTGTGTGTGACATTCATCTATCTCCAGCACCTCAATGCGGCACTATCGAGGCAGAAACAAAATTTACAAGACTACCACACAAACGGGCGGGTCGTTTTGCTGACGTTATCCTTGAACCACTAGCAATGATGCCCGTCGTAAACCAGCCATTCTGCACACCGTCTAGAACAGCCCACAAGCAGACCTAAGCCTTCTTCTCCATGCGTGCCTTCTTGCGCAGAGCTCGCGCACGAATACTGCGATGCAATTTGGTCACATGCGAAATCTGCATCGAATGCGGCAAGCACATGATAGCGATTTGCAACAAATAATGGACCCAATACGGCGACAGGCGAGTCGAAAAGCCTGTTTGATTCAGCGCGCTATTCGCAAACGCGTCAGCCGACGGCACGGTGAACGACTTTCGCATTTTAGCCATCGCGCTTTCCACGAAGAACGGCGTGAGAGAATGGACCACGACACCGGCTTGTGCAACTTCACCAGCGAGCGCGACAGCAAAGGCATCAGCGTACGCCTTGGTGCCGGCATAGGGCCCGAGAAGCGGGCCGGGTGCGATGGCGCCGCCGCCCGAGCTAAGGAAGAAGAGCAGGCCCTTTTTGTCAGCGACCATTGCGGGGAGGAGCATGGCGGTCATTTTGTTCATGGAGTTGATGTTCACATTGACGATGCGATCGACGTCGTGTTCGGCGAGGTCGAGAAACTCGGTGGGGAAATCGACGTTGACGCCGACGTTGTTGACGAGGATTTTGGGCGCGAGTGGGCGCAATTGCGCGGCGAGTGTGCTATATTGTGCGGCGTCTGCGCTGGCGAAATCAAACGGAATGATCTTGGTTTTGGTGTGATATTTGCTCTCGCATTCGGAAGCAAGTGTCTGCATTTTGTCCGTGGATCGGGCGAGAAGGACGACGTTGACACCGCGTTGGGCTAGGGCGCGCACAAAGCCGGCGCCGATGCCGGCTGAGGCGCCCGTGACCACAGCCCATTGGCCGTTGAATTTGGATAGATTGTTCGAGGTGATCGCGTACTGGAGGACAAAGTTGGCCAATTTGATGATGATAACGACGGCGGTCATTGCTCCGATCACGGCTAATGTGGTTATTGCCACATCCATTTTGAACAGTTGGGTGGCACGATGTGGGTCGCTGGGATCAAGTGTTGCCGACGGGGGAGATGGATTTAGGAGCGGTGGTGGAGGGGGGCGTTGGATGCGATTGATTTGGAGAATATCTGCAACGAAAATAATCTAGTCCAGCGATGATCTTGTGGGAAGAGCGGAAAATTGTTTGTGCTTTCGAGCTCAAATTCAAAAAATATGGGTCATCGTTGTACTAGGTGTACACGTGTTGGGGAAATCAAAAAGGTTACGCTTTACCTCTTTTGGTCGCAACTGCAGCGAGTATCCATCATCCGCAAAATGCGGTGGACATGTGCACATGGAAACTGTTCCAGTTGTTTTGTAGTTTGTAGAGAGCTGTCTACCCATCGATTCAATATTCCACGAGCGGCAAGAGTAGAAACGCTTGTGCTGGACATCATCTCACATTTACCACACATGATAATTTCAAAAATATGATATCAACCAGCAACAACGTCCCGTTCCACCACCGCACGTTGTCGTTGCCGTTGCTCCTGCGCAGCAAACATTGCAGTCGCGAGGAGTACCAAAATAGCCGCTCCGCGATACAGCACACGCGATCCGAACACCTCCATGACGTATCCTCCAACAACCGTTCCAGACGCGGAGCCGAACGCGCGCAACGCAAGTAGAATCGATTGCGCGGTGGCTTCGAGCTCTCGCGGGCTTCTCTCGGCCACGTACGCCACAGACGCGGTGTGAAAGGTGGCAAACGTGATGCCGTGCAACGGTTCGAATAGCAGCACCATCGAGGCGTTCGGAACCATGGTATATCCGAATCCGCGCACCGCGTACCCCAACGAGCCGATAACCGCCAGAGCCGGCGAGCCCAATTTCTGCAAAAGTGTTGGCGCCACCGCAAACAGCGGGATTTCAAATATAACTGTAATCACAACGCTGATGCCACAGATCAAGTTGCTCGACTTGAGATCGTCCTTGAAGAACAAAAATAGCAGCCCTTCGACCAGACTCATCCCTGCCGCCAGCCAGAACATTAGATTGAAGAATAGTAGTGCCGATGCGCCGCCTTTGAGCATTATCGTGTAAACTGCCCTCAAGGTAGAGACCAAAGTGATTTGCTCGTTGTCTTGTTCCACAACCGTTCCATCCCCGACCGTATTGGAATGCTCCATCAAACTATCCTCCTCGGTGTATGTTCGTGCTGATTCTTCCTCAATTATACTCGCAGAGCTTTTGTTCGCGCGAGCGAAAATCAGTAATGAGGCGACAAAAATTGATCCGAACAACACTACGCCTATGTGAATGATCCACACGTCCAGTGTTGGAAAATCAAGCAGAAACCCTAGAAGAAGAGCACATATAGCCCAACTCACTGCACCCCACAGTCGTTCCTCTCCAAAACGTTCATGTCCTTTGTCTCCATGAACACTCTTTAGTTGTGCAATAGTGATCGCACTCACTAAAGGATATGCCGCCGATGTAAATATGCCGTGCAGAATTTGTAGACCAAGAATGAACGAGAAGCGCATGTTCTGCGGAATGAGCTGTAGAGAAGGAAGCGCAAATGCTTGTGATACAAACACAATTATGGCAACCGAATATGTGACGGCAGTGACTAGTTCACGTTTGCGCAGTCTGTCTGCTATGTTACAGACAATGGGGCCCGCGACAAGGGATACAAGCTTACTGCAAGCTAGAATGATTCCAATCTGCGAGTCATCTAGTTGGTGTGCAGCGAAGAAGATGGAAAGGAATCGACCAGGCATTGCCATGACACAAAACAGGCTCAAGAATAGCCAGCGTCCTCTCATGTTGTTTAAATCGTTTGGGTATGATTGGGTCCTGCTATCTACCTTGAATTGGGACACATCGTTGGCATACGTAATGGTAGGCGAGGTGGTTGGTTAGATGTGATGATAACATGCGGTAAAATTGGCGTAAAGGGGAAACATCTCGACTTGCGACTTACGATTTCCAGGCCGTGTGACGACCAGCGATTGTTCAGATTATGTTGATACTCGGCCAAAAATCGCAACTTGTAAAGCTTACGACGTCTGGTTATCCAACGACCGAATCAATCAACGCGATTCTGGTCCAATACTCTACTCAAACTTCAAGTGCATACTGTACGTCAACTAGGACAGCGAATCAATATTCGCTTCAGCTCTGCAACGTGTATCATCGATACCTCGAGAGCACCAAATCCAAAAGCGTCTGAGGATTCTCGTTGGGGTGATCAGCAACAACCATAATTGCTTCGGCGCGTGACATGGCCAGAACCTCCATGACCAGCAGAATTGTATGTTCCCGACGCTCCTCACGACGTCTATCTGCCTCTCGACTTGTCTCTCTTCCAGCTCCTCCTCTGCCCATCCGCGCTGAATTAGCGTCTGTCCCGACTGCACACTCTTTTTCAAACCTATTCATCTCGCAGTCCGAGCTCTCCAGCCCCTTCAGTCGCTCAATTCCCAGCATCTGCGAAAAACGATCCGTCATCGATGACTTCTGCTGCCACTGTTCGTGCAGTGAGACAAGTTTTGAAAAAAGCTGAACCAATGCCGGCTCACCATACTTGGACTCCAGCGCTTTGTACGCCTCTAACGTAACCGCATCTGCAGATGTGCAGTCGCTTGTGCTTGCGATAACCTCTGAAAGAAACTTGTTGAAACGCATGGCTTGCTCTGTCTTCTGACAGCGTGCCTCTTTCATAGTTGATTCATCTTCCATTTCATCTTTGGAAAGGCAACTCTGCCAGCTACATTCGACATCTGCACTTTTGTTGCCCCAATGCGCCAAGCGCATGTTTCCATCATTGAATTTTACATCACTTGAATACACCAGAATTGTAGTTATTCCCTGCAGCAGTGGTACAAATTCCGGATATGCCTTTGCAAGAGGGCCAAGCGTTGTCTGTGCTATTCGGAGAGCTGCGGCGTGCTCACCGCGACTGATATGCTTCATCATGCGGCATTGTGCTACTTTAAAAGTGAGAGCTGGAAACGTCTCCAGCACCGATGGGTCGGCGTTGCGCAGAGTTTCCTCGAATGAGTCAAAGTTTCCACTTTCCGCAGACGCCTTCAGTTTGCGCATAGTTGAAAACATAAAAAGGAACGACGGCGAAATAGAAGACTCCGGAACAACGACGCGTTGCTGATCAGACGACAACATAGCAAATGTGTTAGGAATGGATGGTTGTATAGCGTTCTGACTTGTTTCGAAAACATCAAGGCCTCTTGCAGCGCAGTATTCAACGACCATCATTCGGAATCGATGTCGATTTATGATTACGCGGCCCAACTCGTTCTTTAGCGCAAGGTCAACATCCCCTTCCGCAAAACGCAGACTTTCAATTGCATCTTGTCTAGATATATTTACACGTTGTGGAAGTGCTTGAACGTCAGCTTCGTTGTAAGAACCTCCATGGTTGAAAGTCGTTGGCCTTGGGCCGTCTGTTTGCCACATGACAGGGCCATCTTTCTGCTGCGCGTCGTTGTTGAGGATGGAGGAGGCCAGGTTTTGGAAATCGGTTTGCTGCTCGTCCCCTCCTTCTGGTGAGAGCGATGGTTGCGAAATGGCGAAGATGAGCAGCAAGTATCTAACGAGGAAGGACAAGCGAGACTCCTTGGCATTGGAGAGCATTTTGGCTGTTGAGACCAAATCGGCTGCCAATTCCTTGCGCTTTTGTTGCACGACATCTTTGCCAGATGTCTGCTCTGGAAAGGCGAAGAGCATCATGGATTGCGTGAAAATTCCATACGCTTCGGGGAAGGCATCGAGCGCAAATGCGGCTAAATCCTGTGAATATCGCAGAGCCTCGCGTATGGACTTTGCGTATATGAGTGACTTGTGCTTCGGAATGCTTTCAGCTGTATGAATGAGTTCGAAGAGCTTGTGCAGCCGAACTCTGAGCTGTGGGCGCGGGTCTGTGAGAGAAAGGGTGAACACTTGTTGGCAAAGATTCCACGCTTGGTCGATGCAACCGTCCATGACGAGCGCTCTGATTTTTTCGATAGCACAGAAGAGCTGCTCGTCTGTTGGCGGTGTCGAGATGGTTGCATCTGAAAGACATCGGGAACATCTTACTTCGAATTGAAGATGATCCACGGCGAAAGAATCAAGAGCATCTAGACTAATCATATCATTTCAGGGGAAGGAGTGGAGAGCAGTCAGATGGAAGAGGTTGTATGTTTGCAAGTAGTGGGTGGATGACGGAGTTGCAGGTGCAGTTATAGCATGGGGAAGAATTGAATCATTGAACAACGCCAGCTCAAGTGGCGCGCTGGTCTCCTTGCTCACAACACAATAAAAAGTGTAGCGCAGTGCTGCTGTGCGCGGGACCCTTTCTGGACCGCGGGCCAAATGCAAAAGGAAACCAAATTTAACAGACGCCATCCATATGGCGCATGGCCATTGGACATATGGCGACACAACTTTATAGAGTTAGAGCAACACCAAATAAACAACTACGGTATCCATCTTAATAACAGAGTCAGTCAGTGAAACCTCTACTCGAGAGAGGATGGGTTTGCAAATCCGATAGTACACACACCAATGCGTGCACCAGCGTTACCAGTTGGCTGGAACTCTGCACCCATATCCTCTCCAATGTGGATGGTAATTCCGCGTCCGATAATTCCGCCGATACGGATGACATCGTCGATGCGCTCATACTCGGCGACGCCGTTCTCGTCAGCGATGAGGTTGTCAAGATCGCCCCAATGACGGATAGCATCCGAGGAAAATCCATGCTCAACAGCGATGCCTTGCGGGTTGGCAAAATGGGGACCGGTGCTCAGGCCGTCCGGTGCGGACAAGTCACCGTACATATGGATGTGGAAGCCGTGCGCCTTGCCGGGCAAGTTTTCAACTCGTGCTGTTACCTTGGTGAGACATCGGAAGCGATGGCCCTTCTTCACGTAAACTGGAGAGAACAAAACTCGACCGCGGACGTTGTTGCCCTCTGTCGGCAGCACGTTGCAGATGAGCGTTGGCTGCGCTTGGCACTTTTCGGCAAAGAAGCGCTGGAAAAAGAATGAGCGGAAATGCTTAGCGGTATGTTGAGTTGATGGTACTGTTGCGGCAGACGTTGCACAAAAGAGCGCGATTAGCGATACGATAGCTGTGGTGAATCTGGCCATGGCGGAAAGGTGGATTAGAGGGTTTTGAGAGTTGAGGATGTCGATGAGGTTGATGGGTTGAGATAGGGTGTTGCGCGATGCTTAAATAGATGTCAGATCTAGAAATAAAGGACACATCGTAGAATAATGACGGTCCTCTGTTTGGATTCTTTCTGAAGAACAAATGATGCAGATATGGCGCCTGACTTGACTCACGATGCTCGGTTCCATTCAATTTTGAAAAGAGATGCCGTTTAGTAATTGCTAGTTGTATGGTAAGGAGGAATTGACGCGGTGTGGGCTATACCAATGGGCAATTTGCAGGGAATAGCTGACGCAGGAGGAGCTACAAATTTAGTCGGAAGAGATGTGTTGATTACACTATCGGACGGTACATATGTCCATAACATACATCAATTATGGTGGCAAAGCGACGTGCTCCCCAATTTTGTATAAATGGTCCTCTCACACGGAAATTTTGTCCGCCGCTGTCAAGGGCTTGGATCGTTTCCACGAGTAGAAAACAACTTTAGCATTCCCGATGTGCATCTATCTTACGCTGCGCTGGCCATTTCGACGACGTGGAGAAAATATTAGTGATCCCCTTCTGCTGTAAGACCAAGCGCTGTGTTCATTCGCGGTGAGCGTCTGACAGCAGGGTAACATCTCACGTTACATGGCTGCAGGCCATCCAGTTATTTAAAGCAGTTTCCATTCATTGAGTTAAGTGCTAGATAATGCTAGCTAATATACTTTGACGGACTTTTGAGAAGAAGACGAGAGGATGCCTTGGCGTCATAGAAAAGACCATCTGCCTCCTTGACGTCTTCTGCCGTTAATTGCTCCTGTCCTTTAACGCCCGACAGTATGCTAGCCGGCGTCAACAGCTGCGTGGCATACCGCAAGCTGGTTCGCGCAGCCACATCAACGAGTGCGGCAACAGCATTATCGTCCTTCAATGCGACCCCCTCAACTTTGGCGCGGATTTGAATAATTACAGCCCGCTCTTCCATAGAATACGGTACCGTTCGAATGATCATGCACCGATCCAGCAAATCGACTGGTATTCCGTGTGGAGCACGCATTTCCGTTCCACGAACCTCCGTCATTCCTCGGTTGGTAGCAAAGATTACAATTGGCGCCAAGTTGGATTCCAGTGCCCGATTTAGATATGCAAAGCACTCGACGTCGAGCATGTGCACTTCGTCAATGAACAACACACCCGGTACAAGTTCCGCTACACCTTGATCAATGTACCCCGATACAATCTTGTTGATCTCTGCGCGTAACTTGTCCGTGATCTCCGTCTTCCTCGGCTTGCCCATTTGGTTCAACATGCTCATAATATCTCGTCCTCCTTGTGGTCTTGCATTCGCAACATCCAAGTCATGCAGTGTCACGTCTTGTACCACTTCCTTCTTCTTGTGAACCTCACCCTTCGGGAGAGGAACATACTCTTCTGCTTCTAGATCAAACTCTGTGGCGTATACATCACTTCTACCGACTCGCTTCACTGCTCCAGAGTTGGCTTCAACATATATAATGTCCCCAACAGAAACGCGTTCCTTCTGTAGCGACTCATAAATAGTTGGATCCAATTTAATTTGCTTCGTACCGCGAACAGTCTTCAGTCCGATGACAACCTGACTAATCGTCTTCCCATACCCTCCCAGAGGGTTTTCTGTTTCCTCTGGGCTCAGCTCAATTACCTCACCCTCAAAAACCTCCTTGTTCTCCTTGATTCGCAACCCAATCGCTCTTCGGAAGTTCTCCATGAGAACCTCCGTTTTCTTCACCTCACTTGAATAGACCTCAGATCCCACCATTGGGCAGAAAGGGACTTTAGTTCCGAGCTCTTGTGCAATCGCGAGAGCTAGAGCAGTTTTCCCCGATCCCATCCCGCCTGCCAGTAATAGTGCGCGCCCAGCCATTTTCTTGCATTTAATGAGTTCAACGACGACACCTGCCGCCTCTCTAGCTTGCTCCTGCCCAACAAGGCCCCCACCCATTTGTGCAGCGGTGCCATTCGCACTGAGTCCCAGGCCTTTTATGTGGGAATGAGCTGCAATACGCTGGGCTTTGGCTGTTGATCGCACCTCATCCATCTTCATTGTTGCGGGATTCGCACCTGCTTGCTGCGCCTTGTCCTTAATATCTTCAGGCACAGATGTCATGTTGGCATCCGGTTTTGTATCCTGCGCGACAGCTGGTGCTGAAGATCCTTGGATCGTAGATATGGGAGCTTCTTGTGTGCCTGCAGATTTGGTGGCCATCGCGTCCGGTCCTGTGCTTCCAACCATTGGAATTGGGGGAGTGGTGGTAGGCAGGTTTGATTTTGCTGGTCGTGAATCAACTGCAAGAGTTGCTGAAGTTAGGGAGTGGGTACGGTAGCACAGCGATTTTCACCCTCAATACAAATCTCCAGGGCTGCTTCGCACACTCTTGCGCGCGGTTTGCGACGCGTGGTTAATGGGCAGTACTCGGGGAACTTGGGGCGACACTTGAAGGAAATACTTAGGCCCTCGCCGTCGTTGGAAAACCGCCAAGGAATAAACCTGTTTCGCTGCGTTCGAATCGAAATTGGTCTTGAAATTTCAAAAAAACATATGGTAGTACTTTACGGCGCTGTTTGATCCACTGGTGCTTGCGCGTCGCCTTTTGGCGACGAACAAATCAGGACGTATACGAGAGGGACCGTTCTGATTTTGGGTCTGCCAACAAGAGCTGAGGACTGTCACTGCTGTGCCCTTCGACAAAAACAAAGGTTCAACTGGTTCGCAACGTCCTAACTATTCTGTACCGGAGCAGAAACGCCGAGAAACATCTTGCTGCGAATTGTCTTGAAGACTCTCTTCCAACATAGCCTTCAAGTTTTTTCGACGCAATGGAGCACCAAATTGAGGAAGAAAACAAGGTAGAGATAATGGGTACTGATGAAACCTGTCTCACGTTTGTTCTACGCGACGAGGATCACACGTTGGGTAATGCACTGCGATATATTCTGATGAAGAACCCTGATGTCAGCTTTTGTGGATACAGCATTCCACATCCAAGTGAAAATATCATGAACATACGTTTGGAGACTACCGGGAAGCCAGCAGCAGAACTATTTCGCAAGGCAATTCTCGATTTGAGGTCGATGGGAGAACACATGAGTTCGATTTTTTCTGAAGCACTAGAATCTGCAGCAGTTTCTCAAGATAACTAATTGTGTCTTACTATCGCAGGGTTTCGTTCAACATGCTGCAGGTGTTTTTTCCATCTTGTACATTTCATAAAGCTATATAGGGCATCGTTGTTCCCCATTGACCTATGAGTTCAGTTTCTCATTTCTACTCAGCGAGCAGGAAGGTAAACCTCTTTGTTTAGAAATTTCTGATGTTTACTTAGGTTGCTTCATTCACGTAAGCGAATATCTCAGGAAACATTCCGTGCTTCTGATATGGAAATGTACCGTCCGGTGGTACAACGTTGCTCAGACTCCTAGAAACAGTGTTGAGAACTCGGCAGCGTGCCAGATGAGCTACTTGAGAGGTATTTTCATTTTTTATGCGAAGGAGAATAATTTTGTCTTTCGAGTGAGATCAACAGATGCTAACCCCGAAGAGCTATCTCGTTGCATTGAAATCACTTTGCCGCCTGGGCGATCCTTTCCAAGTTTTTTCCTCAGAGGTGCTTCTACAAGCGGCAGTTTACAAAGGCTACCAGAGTGGTTGGCGAGCCTTTCAAGTAATCTTTGAGTAAGTCCCAAGTTATGAAGCTCTTGGCATTTGCGATAAGCAATGGCTCAATGCTGAATACATTTGGTTGCTTGCGAGCACAAACGATGCGCACTCCTATCCGTAGCAGATTTTCCTCCTCTCGTTCTCATGCAGTCATGTGCTCCCCCGTCGACAGGGACCAAGTAGAGAAGACCGCTCATTTGGCTCAACTGGAACTATCGGAGGAAGAAGTCAACAAACTTACGCCTGAATTCCAGAAGATAATCAACTTTATTGATCAGATGAGTGAGCTCGATCTTGACGGAGTTGATCCTATGCCGCGACCTCTTGATGCGGAGAATGTTGTACGCGAGGATACGCCAAAAATGTTCGACAATGTGTAAGTATTGATATCAGTGAGTAGTAGCGAATCTGTTTCATAGAAACTGACGGTATGTATTTCTTTCTCTAGTGATGGAATAATGGATGAAGCACCTGCTGTCGAAAGGGATTTTATTCGTGTGCCGAAGATTGGTTCAGAAGGGACCGATTAGAGGCTATATGGAATGATTGGATAAATGGGAATTGTACTGTTTCACAAATGATCAGAATGCATCTTAGTCACAAGTAGTGCAGAGAATCATAGTCTTCTTATGTGACTCAGATAAATTCTCGACCTGTTTGGTACCTCCATGTATGCATCGTGGGCGAGTGAGAAAGAATCCAACCATATGAACACACTACAGTTACGAGGAACACTCAAAGTGGGCTCCAGTAGTTCCACAACAAAAGGTAAGATGGAAATTAGTCAGGACGCGACCATGTTCAAGCCCGATCACCAAACGAATGAATCGGATCCTGTGTACTGGTAAGGTTGCCATAGAGATATTCTGGCAACCTCGTAAACTGTTGGCGAATATTCGATTCAGCAAAGTAAATTACATTGCTTCAACTGCAGTTGGAACAGTACAATCCATGTCAGTAGTTTTCTTCGGTCTCCGCCGCCTATTTTTTCTCTGCTTCTTCTTCCTAGGTTGATGGGCTGCGTCTTCCTCCCCACTCTGTTCTAGTTCGATTTCCGTCAAACTGTTCCGAACACCTGCCTCTGAGCCAATCGCCTCCGCCGTAGATGAAGAAATCTTTACATCTTTTTCCATGATAGCTTGGTCTTGTGGACCGTTTGTGGATTCCACAACTGTCATTCTGTTTGTTGCCTCTGAGTTACTCAACGTGCATGGGATGGAATTGGCAACACTCTTTGTGCGCAGTACAGTCGGGCTGGAAGAACCCCGCACATCAGCTGCAGGCTTGTGTTCTGGAACCTGACGTTCTTTTGTCTCACTGTCATGTTGGATAGGCGTAGAATATGGAGATCCAGACTTCTTCACAGTATGAACGCTCGAATCCTGCTTGTTCATAGTCTGCTTAACATGATCTTGGCCATTACCTAATAGTTGGGAATTGGTTTCAGTCTCTCTTGATTTGGAGGGCTGGCCTGCATGGGCACGTTGGCGATTTTCCTTAGATACCGTCACTTCAGGTTTATCCATATGTTCTTTAGGCGGTAGGATTTGGGAATCCTCCACGGGCGCACTTTTTATGCTCTTAGACACGTTCGGATCCAGTGTCAATACGGATCCATTTTGATCTGTGGAATGAGGCTGTTCATCTCTAGGTTTCTTTCTCCTTCGCCTTCTCCGCGCACGTCCATCTGGTTCTTGTGGAGCGCCAGTTTCTGTAGACTGGTCTGCATCTACATCTGCATTTTCCTCAGCTTGCTGTTGATCAGTGCTGGATGGTATTGCATTCGGTCGCCGGCGACGACGGCGTTTCTTCGACGTTACAGTTAATGGTGGAGTAGCCGTTTCAGCAATGGGCGGGGTGTCGTCCAAGCTCACATCAAGTTTAGAAGCCGCAATGCTTTTGTTTGATGTGACTGTGCATTTTTCAGATGAGGGCGTCTGGAAAGACTGACAAGTCGATTTTGAGATGTCAGAACCATTTTGTTGGATAACTCTAGTCTTTTTAACACTCAAAGGATTCGGGCCCTTTGCGCGTTTGGGTTTGAATGAAGGCTTCCGTTGCCGCCTCTGCTCGAGCTTTTCTTCTAAAACTTTCTTGAGGAGTGCTTTATCGGCATCCAACAAATGGTCAGCCCTGGCGGCCTGCTTCTGTTGAGCGAATGCGAGAGTCGCGGTGGATGGCTTTTTCAAGATGAGCTTTGTCTGATTGAAGATCGTAACAATGGGTATGCCAGGAATCTTGGAAACCTGAAGGATTGTTTGTGCATCATTTGTCGCGATAGCGAGCTTTGATTCGAAGGGTTGTTCAGCGCGGAGTCTGATACATTCGGCTGCGCTAACCTCAGACTGGTGTGCGCAGGGAATTCGCGTGGCTCGCTTTGCGAAAATTGCCGAGTTGGAGAATGATTCTCCGAGCTGCCGCAGCTCGTTTACGATGCAATCGGTGACAACGGGATAGGTTGGCGCTCCGAACAGTGTCGGAAGTGCATGTTTGAGGAAGATGTCATTCTTGAAGGACTGGAAGATAATCGGACCGTCGCATAGCACTTGGTATGGCGGGGAAAAGCTGAAGTTGACACGGTAGTAGGAGAGGATTTTTTGAGAATTGTTGCCTTTCCCTGTTGACGTTCGCATGACGGCGGAGTTGTTGCTGATGTGGACACCGACGGTGGGTGAGCCTCGGGAGAGTGCAAACAGAAGCGTAGACCCATCGGACCGGTCCGAGGCTACAGATCAATGACCTTGAAATTTCATGAACAAGTCTGCTTCAGGATGCTATTTTTCTTTCAAAAATTTGATGCATCATATTGACACAATGTCAAATGTCCAACAGCGATGGGAAGCACCGAAATGTCGTTACCGAAGACGCACTCATTTCTTTGCATAGTGACGTCTTTACTGTGAACCATGGAAGTGGATGTGCCGCAAGGCTGTGATACACGATAGCATATGTCTCTAACAACCGTCCATCATAAGAAAACAACAGCACGTCTTAGTAGTCTTCTTGATCAGTACAGTAAATCACATCAGTCACATCCGCCATCTGCGTCATTTGGCCTCTGCGCATATTCATACATTTCATCACTGGACGAAGACGGTGACACTGAACCTATTACACGCGGTTCACCACGAACTTCTTGCACGGCGACTGAGGGGTTGAACGACATTGGCAATCGCTCACCGTTCGCATCGATCTTGCGTTCCCGGACAGCAACCGACGGATTGAACGAAGGCGGTAACGAACACGACGAGCTCTTCCTTCTGCGCGTGTTTTTACTGGCAGCGTTCTGTTTTGTAGCTGTCTTATCCCGGGCAGTGCTCGGTTCTTTCTCTCGCTGCGAACTGCTGCTCGCGTGGTACGAAATACCAGCGCCGCCACTCCGACCGCTGTTATCACGCTGCGAAGAACTGTGTGGCTTCACAAGAGAGCGATGCGCAAGGTCCACCAGACTGCCCGAATCTGTTCTACATGTGTACTTGCCCTTGCGCTTCAGACTGGCAGCGGCGCTGCTGGGTTTCTGGCTGCCAGACGACTTTGGCGTGACGTGGTTGATGACAAAGTGATGCTGACAGCTCCAACATTCGATGGACTGTCCTTCCGCGATCTTGCTGGTGAGCACGTTCACAGAATGGCATGCAGTGCACGTCACGACCTTGCGTGATGGACGAGGCGGTCGCGCTGCTTCCATGATTGATTGCTGTTGACTCAATGTGTCCTGTGAACAATGACTGTTTGCTTTGTACTCGAGTTTGCCTTGTTCACAGCATGCATTGCCTCGCTGTGACATAGAAGAGGAATATAGGCGGGCGAGCTGTTAACTGGTGTATGTTGCTGTCTCGCGACTTGACAGAGTGCGGGGACTGCCGCGAGCGCGTGGGCGTAATCAGTTGTCAAAGTGTTATGGTTGGGGTTTAGAAGGAGATGGTCGACTTCATGCAAGCGTTGCGATTATTGAGGAAATAAGTGTGTTGTCGAACAAATCCATGACTGTGCGAGAGCGAAGCCAAACCAATGTGCATGAGCCCGTGTTGATTGACGAACTGCGCAACTCTAATGACGAGCGCATAGTTGAGTAATCTGTGCTGCAAGTCGGTAGGCAACCCGTAGCGGCGTCGCGTCCATCATTCATCACTTGCGTGGTCTTCTGTCATCACTGAAACCTTCCTTCGGAGCTCCCGCAAGCCAAATTCGCTACTGTATACCGCCCTTGACGGTTGCTTCGTTCCAGACTGCCGCCCAGAGCTGCTCTCGCCATGCACTGCACTCGTTGGATACTTCCCCACACCCAAAATGGTCTTTAGGCCATCCAAAAAAATTTGCAAGCCACCACCGAGATTTGAACTCGAGACCTCTTGATTTCCGAGTTGGATTTCTGCTACTAGTCAAGCGCTCTACCAACTGAGCTATAGCGGCCATTTCTGATAGCAGTGGCATACGTAGAGAAAATTTAAACAAAACGTCTAATATTTTCTCATGCTGAGGCTAACAAATTCTGGATGGGCTGGACAAAGGATCTACCCCTGCCCAGAGGCTCAATTCCGGATATACGTAAAATTTCGGGCATTTTTCCACAAAATAGTGCCCGTAGAAATGCAAAGCATTCGGACCGTAACGGTAACGAGCTTTCTCTTGACTCACCTCGTATACGGAAACTTTTGGGGGTGTTTGAGCACAATATAGAAAGACTACATCACTTCACAGCATCACAACTACTTCTCCACATAGAATGCCTCCTTCAATGCGACGTCAAACAAGCAATGAAAAAAGCGTAAGCGAGCGAATTTTGAGCGCATCGAACAACGAAAAGAGGCTATAAATTTGCTGTGTGAAGGTAAGTTATCTGTTCGTAAAATTGCTCCCCTTTCAGGAGTTCCAAGTTCGACGATATCGGAAATGAAAGGTATGATTGGCCGTGGAGATGGTAAAGCTTTGGAAAAGATGCTCGACGCAAACAACGGACGAGGAAGGAAATTGGTTCTTAGTGTGGAAGAGGAGAAAATGATAGTGGAAAGGATAATTGATGCTTCTAAACGAGGGTTTGCAGTTGGGGTTGATGTTTTGTAAGACATAATTTCTCGAATCGCAGCAGATGGGGGAACGTCATGGAAGATTGGCTTACCCTCTGATGAAGCGGTACGTTCTTTCCGTGCGCAAAACAGGGATCTGACGTATCGGAAATGAGAGGGTGAGGACCTAGCCATGCTCAAGGCCGAAAATTGTCTCCATGTCAAACGTTTTTTTAATAATCGATAGGATTGGCTCAAAAAGCCCCGGAATTCTCGCTGATGCTAACAGAGTCATCAAAATGGATGAAACAGCTGTAAATGAAACATTTGGAAAGCTCAAAAAGGCTTTCACAGCCTCCAACCCGCATCATGGTGGCTTCAAAGGAGAAAGTAATCTATATGGGAGCAGAAAACATATAAAAACTTTGCTGATTGCTACAGCATCTAGTAGGATTGCACCACCATTTTTCATTATTGAAACTAAAAGGGGAAATACAAGATACAAAGAGATTCAGTTATCAAAGTATCCGAATGTAGTTCAACAAAAAAAGATATTCTAGCTGCTGGAATAGAACAAATGAACATATTTATGCGCAAATTCTTTGAAGTGCAATGACACTTGGCGAAGCGCTTACTGTGGGACACTGCGCCTTGCAGGGAGGCGCGAATGCAAACTAATTTGCAATGAAAACAGATAACGAGCTGGGGTAGTTCACTGAGCGGTCGCGAGTGCGTACGGACTTGGCTGAAGGGTCGGGAATTAAGGTAACGGGCACAGCGAGCGATGGATCACGAAGGGTCGGCGCCAATCGTAACTTGAATTCACGGACACGTGTAGTAGCGCGGGGCGACAGCAGGGACGCGAGCATTTCCACACGTGTACGCCGGCGCTCGTACACGTCATTCTACACTAGTAGCGACACTGTTAGCTATAGTGTCAATATTAGTTTACTGTAGTAGAAGTACACGAAAAGTGTCAGTGTAGTGGAGAATTTGTAGGGACCACAAGGTCCACCCCACTGGTTGGCCGGGACCATCGGTCCTGGCCAACCGAGATCCGACTTTAACGTATTTAGTACGGTGACTCACCGCAACGGATACAATAAAGTCAGCTCTATTGTGGACTACATCCTATTCGCCTGGAAAGCGCCTTAAAACCGTTCTTCAGCGCGCAACCTCTCTCATGAGAGTAGATATATGATTCCCAATCGTGTTCCGTCGCGCGTGAACCGCACAACAAACCGCGACGCACCGTGACGCCGAGTCACGGCTGTGCAGGAGACTCCTACCGCGAGGTAGTAATGTCATACCGCCTGGCGGTCCTCTCAACCAGAGCAGTGTCGCTTCCCTATTGGGTACCCACTTAAGGGATGTGCCAATCACAAGGCACCAGCCAACTGGGCGTGTTTCCTGTAGTTGGGACAAGCGCAAGGCTGTAAAAACCCTATCCGGGCCTATCGGCCCCAGCCAAAACCCCACAAGGGACAAATTTCTAACTTAAGCTAACCAGCTGTACATTACAATGTAAGCCTAACTGGCAATAACCTGGCGGGTAGACGAGTGCCGTTAACTGGGCTCTGGTTGGTCAATAACTGGGTATTTATTCCTAACCACTAACCCTAGCTTACAGTAGACTTAGTATAAATACGCCACTGGAATAGCCAGTAGGCACGGTTTCTAGAGTAACGTAAACTCAAGTGGAATTACGACCCACTGGAACAGTGTTCGCATACCTATTGTTCAACCCCTCTCCAGGAAAACCTTAGGGTTAGCCAACAGCTCGACGGATTACGTCACTTTGCTCCATTAATAAGCACCTAGCGTGAGCGCTATAATCGCACAACCCCATCCGGGTAGCGATCATCGCTATGTGTATGATACCTTCTTTCATACGAGATAACCTGCTGGGTACGTTATAAGGTTCATCTGCTCTACCATCTCCTCTACCGAGGCTCGGGACACCTGTCGGGTGGTTTGCCGCTCTAGCGGATTTTCTACCTGCTACATTGGTCTCTCGACCTAGAACCTTGTACCCTCTGGTAACTCTCCTTGGGAGAAATTCCCCTTTCACATCATCTCCACGATGCCTCGTAACCCTACAGCGGGACCCTCTAGTGAGGACATAGCGCCTGCCAGCGACTTATCCGATTCGGATCTGATCCCCGGAGAAGGCGTGGTGATCAACACCCTACAAGATCGGGCTGACCGAATCTTCAACGAACGGTTGGAAGAGTTCAAGGCTGAATTCAGCACCGTCGTCGAGAAGACTGTCCAAGACCGAAGGGCGGAGATCGTAGACGCTAAGATCGAAACCGTAATGGAACTGGTCGAGCCAAAATTGCTGGCCGCCAGCTGAGAAGCCACCCAAGATCGGGACGCCGAGTTCCTAGCGGAAACCTGGATGCAGGTAAAAGCCGAATTCGCTGAACGCGTATCCCGTTTGGAAACTCGTCTGGAAGAGCTTTCGATTCACGGCTTTAATCGTCTGTGTTCTCGGAAATGGACGCGGACGTCCACAACCTCTAGTACACCTAGTATTACTAGGCGGACGTCCATGTTCTCCAGTATTTTTGGATGTCCGCCTAGAACCGGACGTCCATGCGGTCTAGTACATCTAGTATTACTAGGACGACATTCATTGTTTCTAGTACCACGGATGTACCCCTCGGGATGGACTTCCGCCATGTCTATGTCCACCTAGGACGGGCGCCGGTTCAGAAATTCAAAAATTTCGAGCCCAGAAATTTCTGCCGCCGTGCTCGACTTGGATGTCCGCATCCATCACGGCGACCACTCTATTTTTCCTTGTCGGTCGACTCCAATTTCGTCTTTAATTTTTTCATCCTCTCGCTCACACCCCCTTCCAGTTGGTGCTCACCTCCCCCGTACTGTACCTCAAACACCCCCAATACCACTCTAGCACGCATTTTCAGCTACCTATCCCCGCTTCCACGGTGCACACCTCCATTCCATACCTACTTTTCTGCTCTACCGTACAGATTTCGTATAACCAGTCCTCATACTACCTCAGAATAGGGAAAAACACCCCCTATCTCCTCGACCATGCTCTCCCCCATCACCTTTGCAACGTATTGTTCTTCAATACCCTCTCTCCTCTACCTTCAACCCCTCTCCTTCGCCCTCTCCACAAACTTCCCCTGCAGCTTACTCTTCCAAAACCTCTCAGTCCCCATCCCGTACCCGACCTGCTCCACCCCTCCCTCCCTCAGCTGCTCCATGCCCCCACGCCATCCGCATCTTCGATACCGTATACACCACCACCACCGGCCCACGCTCCCGCACTGCGGGGTGGCACCCCCGCCGTCTCCCCAGAAACCTCCCCGCTCTGAAACACATATCAACCCCCCACTTCGCACCCTTCCTCCCACTCCCCTCCCTTTCCAAATACAATAACCCCCTTCTTCTCCATCACATCCCCACTCACCACAGCCAGAACAGACGCCACCCCCTCCCCCTCTTTCTCCTCACTTTCCTAAAACCCCCTCCTCTCGGCGACTTCAACCGCACCCTCCTACGGTCCCACCTAAACACCTCCTCCGCCCTCACTACCCCAACACCCCGCAGCGTCTCCCCAATCCCCATAATATGCTTGTCGGCACTCCTCTCCGAATCACACTCCATTCTAAACCCGCACTCCGTACATTTCCACCTCCCCCTGTACCATCCCAAGATTGCATCCCTCCACAGAACACATCCTCATACCACAGAAGAATTTTCTTCCTCTCATACCTCATCCTTAAAACCTCCATCTGCTCCATGTAAATTTCGATGTAAATATTTTCTCTACCATGCAATCTCAAACATGTATGAACGTATGCCTTTCCGCTTTGTCACCCTTGAATATTGGTACTCATGTATTCATAAAATAGGGCCACCCACATCCCTATCCCGTTCTGCAAGCTTTACAAACCACTAGACGCATACTCCACAACTATACAACAAACACTACTCGCTATTTCAGACGACGCGGTACACAAGTAGCGTAGTCTCAACCTTCCGTGCAGCCTTCCCTGATGCGTACAAGTGCGAAACACGTCTAGACTACTACTACTACTACGATATAGTATATCAGAAGTGACTGCGGGAATTTTCGGCACAGGAGATGCTGGGCCACCAAATTGATTTTTCGGAAATTTTAGAATTTCTGGGCTGGCCAGCAGTGCAATCGAGCTGGACATCCACCGGACGTCCATTTCAGGTTGGTCGTGAGAGAGTGGGGCGGGACCATGATGAAACAAGGACCAAGACCTGTCCCTGGCGTATTGAGCCTGAAATCGACCCTTCGTGAGACGCCATTTTGGCTTACAGTTGGTGCTTATAGAAGCCAGTTATAGCCCCGATCGGGGCGGCGGCCGGTTCCGGCTTACAGTTGGTGCTTACAGACGCCAGTGATAGCCCCCGATCGGGGCCGGCGGTCGGTTCCTGGGGCCGTTGTGGCCAAATTAGACACCCTGATTTGAATTAAAATTTGGGCTATTCTCAAAAACATGCACATGTGAACATGTTTTTGAGATGGGGGTGTGCCGTACGGCACATTCGACCGCCCAAATCGATGTTTTTTTGCAATATTTTTTTGTGCCCGAAATTGTAGAATTTCTGGGCTGGCCAGCAATGCATCTGAGCTGGACATCCACCGGACGTCCATTTCAGGTTGATCGTGTATCGTGCACGTCCACACATTACCGGAAGCAAGTAGGCGATGAAGCACGTACAAACCCAATTGTTCTGCTATTTCTACCATAGACCATCGAGTCTAGAGATGTGAGGGAATCGTCCTGGAAATCATGCTCCAACCCACGAGGGAATGGACAATCTAGTTTGAAAGCATGGAACGGAAGTACATTATACTAGGTTCATAGATTGAAAGTGATAAAGGAGATGATTATATTCTCGATAATTGTTTACCAAAGTAGTAGTTGTTAAGCTATCTAGCCGTCGGAAAATTGTTCTTCGTCTTCGTCCTCATCATATTCAGGATCTCCCGGCAGAATAGGCGTTATCGGCAACCGTGGAGTTGAATAGCTCAAGATGAATTCTTCACCCGGTGTGAGGGTTCTCTTCTTGGGAGCTTCTGTCGTCTTCATCCGTATGATTCCGAGCTGCCCTGTCTTCGGCCTACGATCTTTCTTGACCGGGATGGGAACAACTGTCTTGTGGCGAACATTGACAGGTGCCGGTTGACTTTGCCTGGCAGACCGGCGCGGAGCATTGGCGATTACTTCTTCTTCGAATCCCAACCGCCTGATGAAACCAAACGAAACATTGTCGGGAATCGGATACGACGCATTCCTGAAATACGTGTGATACCTCGTTGTCGTGTGTGACACAACTCTGTCGACATGCCCTGCCCCGGCATGTTGTACATCGTCTGTGTTCTCGGAAATGGACGCGGACGTCCACAACCTCTAGTACACCTAGTATTACTAGGCGGACGTCCATGTTCTCCAGTATTTTTGGATGTCCGCCTAGAACCGGACGTCCATGTGGTCTAGTACGTCTAGTATTACTAGGGCGACATTCATTGTTTCTAGTACCACGGATGTCCCCCTCGGGATGGACTTCCGCCATGTCTATGTCCACCTAGGACGGGCGCCGGTTCAGAAATTCAAAAATTTCGAGCCCAGAAATTTCTGCCGCCGTGCTCGACATGGATGTCCGCATCCATCACGGCGACCACTCTATTTTTCCTTGTCGGTCGACTCCAATTTCGTCTTTAATTTTTTCATCCTCTCGCTCACACCCCCTTCCAGTTGGTGCTCACCTCCCCCGTACTGTACCTCAAACACCCCCAATACCACTCTAGCACGCATTTTCAGCTACCTATCCCCGCTTCCACGGTGCACACCTCCATTCCATACCTACTTTTCTGCTCTACCGTACAGATTTCGTATAACCAGTCCTCATACTACCTCAGAATAGGGCAAAAAACACCCCCTATCTCCTCGACCATGCTCTCCCCCATCACCTTTGCAACGTATTGTTCTTCAATACCCTCTCTCCTCTACCTTCAACCCCTCTCCTTCGCCCTCTCCACAAACTTCCCCTGCAGCTTACTCTTCCAAAACCTCTCAGTCCCCATCCCGTACCCGACCTGCTCCACCCCTCCCTCCCTCAGCTGCTCCATGCCCCCACGCCATCCGCATCTTCGATACCGTATACACCACCACAACTGGTCCACGCTCCCGCTCCCCCGCCGTCTCCCCAGAAACCTCCCCGCTCTGAAACACATATCAACCCCCCACTTCGCACCCTTCCTCCCACTCCCCTCCCTCCCCAAATACAATAACCCCCTTCTTCTCCATCACATCCCCACTCACCACAGCCAGAACAGACGGCACCCCCCTTCCCGCCACTTTCTCCTCACTTTCCTAAAAACTCCCTCCTCTCGGCGCCTTCAACCGCACCCTCCTACGGTCCCACCTAAACACCTCCTCCGCCCTCACTACCCCAACACCCCGCAGCGTCTCCCCAGTCCCCATAATATGCTCGTCGGCACTCCTCTCCGAATCACACTCCAATCTAAACCCGCACTCCGTACATTTTCACTTCCCCCTGTACCATCCCATCCCAAGATTCCATCCACCCCCCCACAGAACACATCCTCATACCACAGAAGAATTTTCTTCCTCTCATACCTCATCCTTAAAACCTCCATCTCCTCCATGTAAATTTCGATGTAAATATTTTCTCCACTATGCAATCTCAAACATGTATGAGCGTATGCCTTTCCGCTTCGTCAACCCTGAATATTTGTATTCATGTATTCATAAAATAGAGCCACCCACATCCCTATCCCGTTCTGCAAGCTTTACAAACCACCAGACGCATACTCCACAACTATACAACAAACACTACTCGCTATTTCAGACGACGCGGTACACAAGTAGCGTAGTCTCTACCTTCCGTGACGCCTTCCCTGATGCGTACAAGTGCGAAACACGTCTAGACGTATATCAGAAATGAGTGCGAGAGTTTTCTGCACAGAAGATGCTGAGCCACCAAATTGATTTTTTGGAAATTTTAGAATTTCGGGGCTGGCCAGCAATGCAATCGAGCTGGACATCCACCGGACGTCCATTTCAGGTTGATCGTGAGAGAGTAGGACGGAACCATGATGAAACAAGGACCAAGACGTGTCCCTGACGTGTTGAGCCTGAAATCGACCCTTCGTAAGACGCGATTTTGGCTTACAGTTGGTGCTTACAGAAGCCAGTGATGACCCCGGTCGGGGCCGCGGCCGGTTCCTGGGGCCGTTGTGGCCAAATTAGACACCCTGATTTGAATTAAAATTTGGGCTATTCTCAAAAACATGCACATGTGAACATGTTTTTGAGATGGGGGTCTGCCGTACGGCACAATCGACCCGCCCAAATCGATGATTTTTCACAATTTTTTTCTGCCCGAAATTTTAGAATTTCTGGGCTGACCAGCAATGCAATTGAGCCGGACATCCACCAGACGTCCATTCTGGGTTGTTCGTGTGGTGCTCACATCTACGCATTACAGCAACTACGCAGGCGGGCCCACTGCTCATACGAAGTGCACGTAGCATGTGCAGCATGATGGATGAGTAGTGTTTGTCGTGAGAAAGTGGGGTGGGAGCATGTCGAAACAAGGACCAAAACTTCGCCCTGGCGTATTGAGGCTGAGCCTGGAATCGATCCTTCGTGAGATGTGGCTTTGCTTACAGTTGGTGCTTACAGAAGCCAGCGGTGGCCCCGCTCGGGGCGTCGGATGGCTTCTTCTGGGGCCGTTGTGGCCAGATTAGACACCTTGATTTGAATTGAATTTTGAGCCATTCTCAAAAACATGCACATGTGAACATGTTTTTGAGATGGGGGTGTGCCGTACGGCACTTTCGACCGCCCAAATCGATATAATTTTGCAATTTTTTTCCTGACTGAAATTTTAGAATTTCTGGGCTGGCCAGCAATGCAATTGAGCTGGACATTCACCGGACGTCCATTTCAGGTTGGTCGAGTATTGCACATGGATACAGTTTTGCAGCTATTTCTCAGCCCAAAATTTTAGAATTTCAGGGCTGACCAGCAATGTAACCGAGCCGGACTTCCACTGGACGTCCATTTCAAGTTAGGCGAGTGCTGCACATTTGCTCGCATCGCAGCAACTAAGCAAGTGTTGAGAGCACCGAGATGCCATGCAGACGAGAGGGAACCGGCTGCAAACGGCTTCCCTGGTCGGCAGCTGGATGTCTGGATGTGAATGGCAGCAAGCATGGAAATCTTGCTACCGCACGGCGCATACACACTGCAGCAGCACATCACTGACGCATGCGAAAGTTGGGTGCTGCAGTGCGTGGTTGTTTGTGAGTTTGTGTGTTTGTGTGTGTATGACGAACCTTGTGGTATCCCTAGGCGTGCACTGGTACAAAACGTTTGGACTGCCCCATCGGTCGTACTTTGACGCATTTACATGCATCGGAGAACGACCAAGGAGGTAGAGCAGCAATCGCTGTTGGCTGAGCGTCCAAACTGGAGGGCTTGGGGCAATGGTTCTATAGCAGTCATTTATAGGACGCCCACCGTTGATGACTGAGATCCACGGTGGGTTTAGTATTCATGGTGTTGTCCTGCATTGGCGGACGTCGAAGACGAGTACTTCCAGTGAGCGTCCAAGGTGAACAGCTCAGCAGAGGATTATGATGTGTATGTGAAGGCATAGGTGAGGCCAGCAGGAACGTTTCTGCAAGATGGGCGTGAGTGGGTAAGTGAGCGGGGAGGGGCCGCTCGGGGCGCTTGGTAGCTTCTGGGGCCGTTGTGGCCATATTAGAATCGAGCCTATGTCCGGTGGACGTCCTGAATTGCTTTATTTTTTGGGCTATTCTCAAAAACATGCACATGTGAACATGTTTTTGAGATGGGGGTGTGCCGTACGGCACTTTCGACCGCCCAAATCGATGTATTTTTGCAATTTTTTTCTGACTGAAATTTTAGAATTCCTGGGCTCGCCAGCAATGCAATTGCACAATTGTTGAAATGCGATACATTTAATTTAGCTGCAATTCGATGGCATTCTCGCATTCCCCACAATGCTCTGTCCCGTTGAAACCAAGAGTACCAATTGCACTCCGTCTCCTACAAGCATCCAAAGTCTCATTGATGCATGTGAGAAAAACACCTTAGTCGGACTCTTCTGCATAGTCACAATCACCTCCGTCCGCCCCTCGTTATCCCCGCCACACAAGTTCACCATCATGGTGTCATAAAACCTACTTGGAGAGGGACATGATGTCCCTCTCCAAGTAGGTTTTATGACCGTCACACTGGAGACACAGTTTCGTCTTGTTCCAGTTCTTCACTACTTTTTTAGGCGCATATGCAGCGTTGTATACCTTTTCCACTGAGCGTGGTGTCAACGCCTCTTCAGCTGTCGTGACCCGCCAGGGGCTCGATAGCATCTCCATTTTCTGACGGTTCTGCGTGCGCCTCTTAAATGCAAGAATCCCACACGCATTCATGCATAGAATCTCATCTCCATAGTCGAAGTTGGGATCTAGAGGGCGAGAGACCATCTGCGATTCGCGTTTCGGTCCCTGCAGCTCGTGAACGAGACTGCAGGTTGACGATGTAGACGATGGCGTCCCAATCTCCACCTAATGTGGCGAATTTTTGGTCTTCAGATACAGCAATTTCGCTTATCTCCTTGTCCATCGGGTCTGGCACTCTCATGGGGCGACGACGTCATCTTTCCCGGCGATCACATCGCTGACACGCCGCACTTCGATACGCTGTGTGCTTGGATAGACTACCAAGGAACGCTCGTCCGCTGATAGCGCAAACGCATTCGCACCTGTGATTAGTGCGTTTGCAGGTACGCGTTGCTCGTTGCAAGTAGGTTGTTTGTTGATGTCCACCTAGCATACAAAAATGCCTCCCGTCTCCCGTGCAAGTGTGATGAGCTCGGACCGTGTTGGTGACAGTAGAAGGCACTTTATATTTGACATGCGCCCATCTTCAACTGAATGTATTTTGTGCAGTTACTGTCCGTCGCACTGGATATTCCACGCACAGACTTTATCACTGCTACCTGAATACAGCCCTCATCCCGTGCTGTCGAATGCGACGTAAACCACCTAATCTCAGTGACCCACGACTGGCCAGTCTTCCTCGCAGTGTTTATCGACACTCCATATGCGCACACTATTATCCATGCATTCAAATTCGACCACTCGTTCAATGATGCTTCAACCGGCACAAATAATACTTGCGTCGTGATTCATATCACTGACCTTTTCCATTGTTTCAATGTTCAATACATGCACTTGGTGGCTGGATAAAGATCTAGTTATTTTGCCAATGGATTCTGCAGATAGAAAGGCCACGATCCATCAATTGTCTTGCACGGGTTTCACTTCTTGTCCCAATGGTGTGCTTACCACACTCAGTTTTCCACGGTTTGTGCCAACAGCAATGCGATCATCAGATAAAACTTGCAAGCATGAAACACGTTCCTTGTTCTCTAAACCCGCTATCTGAATTGTTTGCACGCTTTCATTGCCCTTCCCACTGCATGATTACAAACGCTCCGAATCAGCGCGGTAACAAATCTGGAATATGTCATCTTCATATCTCTGAAGATCTATGGCACCCAATCTATCCTGCACACCAATTATCTGTAGTTTACTACCACCGCCCCCAACCGCCAACTCTTCTCTTCCAGCCACTGCATCAGCGCATATCGGCGAAAAAGATGTCGATTGTATACGCTTCAACTCGCTGTTCGCACATAGCACCATTCCTGGTGCTGCGCGTGCTCACGGTAGATTCGGGTATTCTTCAATGCCCTACATGAGCCGCTTGATGACTTGTGAATCAGACTGAATCGACGCGAGCCTCCCGTATAGCCGAAAGGTACGTTCGAATCGACTCGTTTCGCAGGCCTTCGTACACACCTGCATAGTTTCCGCAACATTATCGATTTTGTCGGCGAAATTTTTCAAGATACCATCGCTTTGTTTGGCAACATAATCCGCTCGCGTTTTGAGGTTGGAAAGAACCAATTTGAAACACACTCAACTTGGATCACTGTTTATCTCCTGAATCCAGCGATACTATGTCACCAGCCGTGATTCCTCATCCTTCCTTCCTATATACGCAAGATGTCAAACGACGTTTTCCTCCACGTACTATCCAGCGATTTTATCGTCCCCTTCTGCTTGTTGAGTATCGTTAACATATACTTTTCCGTACTCATTTCCATAGTTTCTCAAAAGCCTATCATGCCATTAGATAATTTGCATCTCTGTTCTTGTCATTCCAACGCTTACATGATGTCTCAAATTATGAACGCGCCATCCGTACTATTTTCCATGTGTACTGCTGTCCTCTTTTATCGACCGATACCAAACAATTGTCCTCCAGCATGCCGGTAATTGCCATCCTCTCCTCCTAACATACGCCCCACGTTCTCTGTAGAGTATTAACAGGAACTGGCGTTCGTTTCCTCAAGACGCAGAGAGAGCAGAACGCATCGAGCAGACTGATATTGGTGCTATTCCACTTATCGGTCAAGCCCATCGAGTGCAATTGCAGTGACGTATACAGTCCTGCATAAGGCTGGCATTCTTCCCGTAATCGCTGCACATTGCCCATTGTCCTGCAACTCTTCGGCATAAGACCGCCACGCGCTAATTATTCGCCTCTTCTTCCTGCTCATTGGAAATTTGAGCGCCTTTCACACAATAGCAAGTGCAAGCAGCAATCCAGCATAGAAGCTGAAAATATGGTCAGAAGCAGGTCGATCCTGGGCACACAACGACGTTCTGGCATCCGCATCCTCACCCGTGTACCAGGAAAACATTCACGGCGACATCTTCCTGCAATGGTAGTAGCATGACATACACAGGCGTGCCCTCACTGGCGAGTATTTCGCAATGAGTCGAAAACAGCACATTAATATTGGGGGTCTGCAGTGCGTGAATCTCGGAAACAAACACGCGGAATATTCGCAGCATCACACCATCAGCAGCTCGTAAGTCATCAAACACAATTTGAATCTTGGCCAGGGCGAGCGTAACTACTAGATTGGCGATAGCGCTCGGGTCCTAAAGCTTGTCTGTGAGTTTATCACGAAGCAAATCACCGAAATGCTGCGAGCAGAGACGCGACGAAAACAGCGGTATCTATCTGCAAATGTGCGTGGGATCGGTGGGTATGGCAGCAAGGAAGGCCTACATTGCATCTGAAAACCAGGCGCGGATCTGCGGGAGTGACGGTGATGAGTACTGGATGGTCGTCTTGCCGGCGCCGATGGGCCCAGCGAGGGATACCACTGTGCCGCGTGGGTTGCGTGAGAGCGGATAAAGCTCTGCGAGATGGTCAGGTCTGTTTGAGGTGGACGCGTGTATCGTTTGGGTATGATCGTTAGCGCGGTTCTAACACGTGTCAGTTCGGTCTATGGTTGCATTGTTGGACGGTTCTCATCTAAATTTAATTTATATTATCTCCATCATTCAGATTCGACCACTGCTTTACGCTGGTCGGAAACGGATGTATAGAGACGTACGTCCCTGTAGGAATGGCCCTCATACTGTAGCACAACCATACCAACAATGCCAGCCATGACCCGAAAACTCCATCCTTGCTATTCTTGCCTTTGTGAACACGCCGCGGTTGCTGTCTGCATCGTTGCCGTAATTACTTCTCTACCTCATTCAGTTCAGAGGATACACCGCCCTTGCGTGACTCTTCATCGTCAGCCTGGTTTAGATTAATATCTGAATCGTACGTCTCTCACCTCTACTCTTTTCGCGAGAAAAATGCCTATATATCCTACCTCTTCTCGTGCGGTACGTAACCTCTCAGTAAATGAGCACATTACAATAACTCCTCTATCATGTCTCAACAAATCAGTGTTGTTTCCCGAATATTTCAAAACCCCTACAACATATCACAGGTCCCGTTCCTCTCTGCAATCCCCGCTCTCCAATCCCTCCTCACTCTCGTCGACCAGTTGCCCGCTCTCTACACAAACAGAACTATCCTGTCCAACGCTCTCCGTCGCTATGAACATCTCTAGTTACCCCTCATCCTTTCCAACCCTCACGCCACCATCCTCCCCCCCATTGACATCCATTGGGTCTGGATATGTCACATGCTCAACCCCACCGCCTATGCGATCGACATGAAACGCATTCGCACTGCACAATCTTCTGCCGGTAACGCAAAAGTTGTCCATGCTCTTCTTGACCACCAAAGTCGGGTGAAAGCAATGAAACGAGCAAAGAAGTTATTGGAAGCTGCATATCCAAATGAACAGTTTGACTTGCAGTCTACAATTTCTCAAGCCACTATGTTTGCTACACCTGGCGACCCTGACAACTACCATTTCCCCTCGAAAATCAAATACGACATCATTGCTGCAGCATCACGTCAAATGGCCTTCCATTATCAAGTCTGTATCCTGCCCCAGTATTTCCAGAAATCATTTCTGAGAAATGCCGTCAAGCGATATCTCAAGGGTTTCCTGTATCTCAAGAAGTCCCATCCAAAAACTATCATCACTCCTACAGTAGACAGCGAACTCGTATGGTACTGCCATATGCTGCATCCTTTGGACTATGCCGAGGAAACTGTTCGAATCACTGGTTCCCTGTTGCCACATGATGATATAACGAATGATCGTTCAGAAGGCTCTGAACTGAACAAAGCGTGGGATAACACATGCGAATTGTGGAAACTTCAAATCTCCAAAGATGGTCTAGCTTCCCCCGCCGTTATGTTCAGAGGCAATGGTACAGCAGAGGAACGTGCTCTACGACCAGCAATACAAGCCTCTGCTGCAAAAATTGCATATCAGTACAGTCAAGCTCTGCAGGGCAACACAGCATTTGTAGTAGCGCACAAAATGTCCAGTTATAGAGCTCCAGGGTCTCACCGTTCAACCAAATTCCAACGGTCACATCTTGCTGATGCCGGTACTTCGGCTGAGCAGTCTTCATCAGTCGAAATTGAACGATATTCGGAAATGGTTCCGTGGGGAACGGGCCTACAACTCCCGAAACTTTCATGCAGAACAGTGCATCGTATCGTCAGTTGCCGAGAAGAGCACGGGAATGATCGCAGTATAAATAGCGTGATTGAGATACAATCAGAAAGTGACAGTGGCCATCTTCCGCTTTGCTGCGCCCTCCGTATAAACAGGCAATGTCCATTGTCGTTGGCTATGCTTAACCGCAGATTTGTATCTCAGCACTCATCCAGCTTCTGCCGGATAGAACACAGTATTGATAATCATTCCACACTTCCCATTCATACGGAATCGCTCCACAAAAACATCAACTCCTTCGTGGTTTACTTCCTAGCCGTAAATTCTGGTGACAGAATCACCATTTCAATCCTCGCAGTCTGCATCACACAGATCATCTTACGCAGTGCGTGCTGCCCAGATCGTTATTCGGCCCTATCCAGAAACACTTTCAGGCCTTGTGCAACCAGTAGATCTGAAATGGAAATGGACGTCCGGTGAATGACCGGCACAATTGCATTGCTGGCGAGCCCAGGAATTCTAAAATTTCAGTCAGAAAAAAATTGCAAAAATACATCGATTTGGGCGGTCGAAAGTGCCGTACGGCACACCCTCATCTCAAAAACATGTTCACATGTGCATGTTTTTGAGAATAGCCCAAAAAATAAAGCAATTCAGGACGTCCACCGGACATAGGCTCGATTCTAATGTGGCCACAACGGCCCCAGAAGCTACCAAGCGCCCCGAGCGGCCCCTCCTCACTCACCCACTCACGGCTATCTTGCAGAAACGTTCCTGCTGGCCTCATCCATGCCTTCACATCCACATCATCATCCTCTGCTGAGCTGTTCAACTTGGACATTTACTGGAAGTACTCGTTGTCTTCGACGTCCACCAATGCAGGACAACACCATGAATACTACACCCACCGTGGAGCTCAGTTATCAGTGGTGGGCGTCCTATAAATGAATGCTACAGAACCATTGCCCCAAGCCCTCCAATTTGGACGCTCAGCCCACAGCGATTGATGCTCTACCTCCTTGGTCGCTCTCCGATGCATGTAAATGCGTCAAAGTACGACCGATGGGGCAGTCCAAACGTTTTGTACCAGTGCACGCCTAGGGATACCACAATGTTCGTCATACACACACAAACACACAAACAACCACGCACTGCTGCACCCATCTGTCGCATGCGTCAGTGATGTGCTGCAGTGTGTATGCGCCGTGCGGTAGCAAAATTTCCATGCTTGCAGCCATTGACATCCAGACATCCAGCTGCCTACCAGGGAAGCCGTTTGCAGCCGATTCCCATTTTCGGAATGGTATCTCGGTGCTCTCATCACTTGCTTAGTTGCTGCGATGCAAGCAAATGTGCAGCACTCGCCTAGCTTGAAATGGACGTCCAGTGGAAGTCCGGCTCGATTGCATTGCTGGCCAGCGCTGAGATTCTAAAATGTTCGGCTGAAAAATAGCTGCAAAACTGTATCCATGCGCAATATTCGACCAACCTGAAATGGACGTCCGGTGGATGTCCAGCTCATTTGCATTGCTGGTCAGCCCAGAAATTCTAAAATTTCAGTCAGAAAAAAAATTGCAAAATTATATCGATTTGAGCGTTCGAAAGTGCCGTACGGCACACCCCCATCTCAAAAACATGTTCACATGTGCATGTTTTTGAGAATAGCCCAAATTTTAATTCTAATCAAGGTGTCTAATTTGGCCACAACGGCCCCAGGAACCGGCCGCCGCCCCGAGTGGGGCCATCGCTGGCTTCTGTAAGCACCAACTGTAAGCAAAGCCACATCTCACGAAGGGTCGATTCCAGGCTCAGGCTCAATACGCCAGGGCGAAGTCATAGTCCTTGTTTCGGCATGCTCCCACCCTACTCTCCCACGACAAACACTACTCACCCGTCATGCTGCACATACTATGTGCACTTCATATGAGCAGTAGACCCGCCTGCGTGGTTGCTGTAATGCGTGGATGTGAGCAGCACACGAACAACCCAAAATGGACGTCTAGTGGATGTCCGGCTCAATTGCATTGCTGGCCAGCCCAGAAATTCTAAAATTTCCGAAAATCAATTTGGTGGCCCATCATCTCCCGTGCAGAAAACTCTCGCACTCATTTCTGATATACTTTTGGACGTGTTTCTCACTTTTATGCATCAGGAAAGGCGTTACAGAAAATTGGGACTACGCTACTTGTGAGCCGCGTCGTTTGAGATAGCGAGTAGAGTTTTTTGTATAGTATTTATGTTATATTCTAAATGTGCGTTCGAGACCTGGTTTGTAATATTCTCGTGGTTTTGTGGGTACCAGTTTTGTGCTCACTTCTGGCAGCCCAATGGTGGAATGTACCTGAGCGACCAATCATCACCTACTGCTAGGTCGCACATTTTGCTGGCAACGTGTGCATGGAAGGACGAATGAACGCCGTGGGAGATGGATTTTCAGTTAGTTCATTTGAAATAATAAAATTTTATTAATTGCGAACTTTATGGAATAAGTTTGTGCCTTACAGTGGATATTACAGGGATCATGTAAGGGAAGCAAATGGATTGTCATATGTATAATTATACTATTTCGATGTTCTCGATCCGGATCTCATTATTCGGGAGTTCAGAGACCATGGCTCGGGCCATTCTTAATCTCAATACCAGCGATGATATGGAGTATGCACAGCAGGACTTAAGCTGACGTCGAATGCTGTCCAGTCGACGTCGCAGGCTCCACTTCTCCGCCATCACTGACTGAGGTTCTTTGGCCGTGTTTCCTTTGTTTGGTGTAGAGGATAGAACGACGGTGAGTATGCCAGTTTGGAGAGATTGCAGCGAGGGAAGCGTGTGTTTTGCTTCGTACTGTTGTCGTATATGCGATATTGATTCATTAGCCTAATGCATGACTCACGAAGCTTCTGAGAAGCTTCGTGAGTCATGGTTTGCATGTTGTGAACGATGGGAGGCCGGTAAGTAAGTGAGTCTTGCGGGTGTGCAATAAGGGATGCATGGGTGTCTAGTCTGACTGTTCTGGTTCATTTTGATGTTGTATAGGTGGTGCAGGAATGGTGTTGAAGGAAGGTAAGTTTCATTAAGCTTAAAGACAGGTTTCGCGATGAAATGGAATGCTGACTACATTTGTTCGTTGCACGATTTGTGACTTATTGGTTGTATTGTGTACATGATGCAACGAGATGAAGAGTTTAAGTGCGTTCTGAGGGTATGAAGCGAGGGAAGTGTTTGTTTCGAATTTTACTGTCGTCTTTTATGCGATATTTATTTATTGGAAGCTTAGTGAGTCATGGTGCATATTCGCTGAAGGGTGGAAGAGAGGTAAGCGAGCATTTAGGGGGTGCAGTGAGTGGAATGTAGGTTTTGAGTCTGACTGTTGTGGTTGATGTTGATTTTGTGTAGGTGATTCCGGAATGGTGATGACGGAAGATAAGTTACATTGAGCGCCTAGTTAAGTTGTGCGAAGATATGGAATGCTGACTACATTTGTTTTTTGTGCAATTTTTGACTTATGGTTTGTATTGTGTGCTGGATACAACGAGGATAAGTAAGTTCTGAGGGTATGCAGCCAGGGAAGCATGGGTTTTCAGTCCGACTGTTGTTGCTGATTTAGATGTTGTGCAGGAGATGCTGTAATGGTGATGAGGGAAGGTAAGTTACATTGAGCGCCCAGTCCGGTAGTGCGAAGATGCGGAATGCTGACTTCATTTGTTGGTTGTGAGATTTGCGACTTTTGGTCTGTACTACAGTAGTGACTATGGTGTGTAGAATGAAACGAGGGTAAGTGAGTTCTGAGGGTATGCATCGAGGGAAGTGTTTGTTTCGAATCTGACTATTGCAGTTGATGCGATATTTATTCATTGAAAGCTTATCCAGTCATGGCGTGTTTTGAGTGAAGGATGGAGCGAAGGTAGGTTCGGAAGTTTTGAGAGTATGCTGAGAGGGACATGTGGGTTTTGAGTCCGACTGTTTTTGTTGATTTCGATTTTGTGTAGGTGATGCAGGAATGGTGATGACGGAAGGTAAGTTTCATTGAGCGTTAAGATGTGTTTGCGAAGATATGGATAGCTGACTACGTTTATTCATTACAAGATTTTTGCATCATGGTTTTTACTGTGTGTAGGGTGGAAGGGGGTAGGTAAGCGAGTTTCTAGGATATCTGGCGGGGGAAGCGTTGCTTTTGAATCTGACAGTTGAGGTTCATTTTATGTATGTGGTGCAGCAGTGGTGAAGCAGGAACGGTAGGATTCAAGGAGAGTGAAGAAAGGATTTGGGATGATGGGAAATGAAGATGTGAGGTGTCTTCTGGAAGTGTATATTTTCGGGCATACGATAGAAGTGAGAGTGGGCTCCAAATCAGTACGATTTTCTGACCATATTCGTGTTTAATTTCTTGATGATTCGATGGGAAGAGGTGTTGTTAAGGAAAGCAGGGATGGTATTCGGAAGGAGCAGATGTTTTCTAATCTAGGCCGTGAGGGTCCGTGAAGTATGCGCAGATAGTAGTGCATGGCGTTCGGATGGTAGGGAGCATGCGATTCTGGGGGAGACGGGTGATCGACGATATGCTGACAGGTATTTTGTATTCTGGCTGGATACGTATTTCATATTCTGGCTGGATACATATTCCGTATTCTGACCGGATACGTATTTCCTATTCTAACCGGGTATTTATTTCCTATTCTGACCAGATATGTATTTCCTATTCTAGAGAGACGTATTGTATACCAGCAGTTTCGTAAATGAGAGAATAAAATACGGTCCGATATGGGCCCTGAATTTACCTTCCGTTGTAATTTCTTCCCTCCCGGTTTTCGCTGATATATTGTATACTGGATGTCGGGTCCTAGTATTCCGCCATATGTACTAGAGAAAGTGGATGTCGGGTCCTAGTGTTCCGCCAAACGTACTAGAGAAAGTGGATGTCGGGTCCTAGTATTCCGCCATATGTACTAGAGAAAGTGGATGTCGGGCCCTAGTATTCCGCCATATGTACTAGAGAAAGTGGACGTCCGCATCCAAAAAATTTTTATTTTTTTTGGACGCGGACGTTCATTTGTTCTAGTAAATCTCGGGGCCGACTAGGACCCGTACTAGAGAGACTGGACGTCCGCGTCCACTTCCGAAAACACAGACGACGTCTTTTCCAAAGCGCTGGAATTAGATATGTACGCCAAGACGATGAAGCTGAAGAAGGTAATCGTTCCGCCACGTTCAGTCTTCATCGGTCACGGCCATGTACAACACGCCGGGGCAGGGCATGTCGACAGAGTTGTGTCACACACGACAACGAGGTATCACACGTATTTCAGGAATGCGTCGTATCCGATTCCCGACAATGTTTCGTTTGGTTTCATCAGGCGGTTGGGATTCGAAGAAGAAGTAATCCCCAATGCTCCGCGCCGGTCTGCCAGGCAAAGTCAACCGGCACCTATCAATGTTCGCCACAAGACAGTTGTTCCCATCCCGGTCAAGAAAGATCGTAGGCCGAAGACAGGGCAGCTCGGAATGATGCGGATGAAGACGACAGAACGCAAGCCAGAACGCAAGCCTATAGCCCACACAATTAGTGGGGTCCCGTTGATGCCTATTCTGCCGGGAGATCCTGAATATCAAATTCAGTATTATAGTGAGGATAAAGAGGAAGAACAGTTTTCCGACGGCTAGATAGCTTAACAACAACTACTTTAGCAAACAATTATCGAGAATATAATCATCTCCTTTATCACTTTCAATCTATGAACCTACTATAATGTACTTCCGTTCCATGCTTTCAAACTACATTGTCCATTCCCTCGTGGGTTGGAGCATGATTTCCAGGACGATTCCCCCACATCTCTAGACTCGATGGTCTATGCTAGAAATAGCAGAACAATTGGGTTTGTACGTGCTTCATCGCCTACTTGCTTCCGGTAATGGGTGGACGTGCACGATACACGATCAACCTGAAATGGACGTCCGGTGGATGTCCAGCTCAGATGCATTGCTGGCCAGCCCAGAAATTCTACAATTTCGGGCAGAAAAAATATTGCAAAAAACATCGATTTCGGCGGTCGATTGTGCCGTACGGCACACCCCCATCTCAAAAACATGTTCACATGTGCATGTTTTTGAGAATAGCCCAAATTTTAATTCAAATCAAGGTGTCTAATTTGGCCACAACGGCCCCAGGCACCGGAGGCGCCGCCCCGAGCGGGGCCATCACTGGCTTCTGTAAGCACTAACTGTAAGGCTAAATGGCGCCTAACGATGGGTCGATTTCAGGCTCAATACGTCAGGGACAGGTCTTGGTCCTTATTTCATCATGGTCCCGCCCCACTCTCTCACGACCAACCTGAAATGGATGTCCGGTGGATGTCCAGCTCGATTGCATTGCTGGCCAGCCCAGAAATTCTAAAATTTCCGAAAAATCAATTTGGTGGCCCAGCATCTCCTGTGCCGAAAATTCCCGCACTCACTTCTGATATACGTCCAGACGTGTTTCGCACTTGTACGCATCAGGGAAGGCGTCACGGAAGGTTGAGACTACGCTACTTGTGTACCGCGTCGTCTGAAATAGCGAGTAGTGTTTGTTGTATAGTTGTGGAGTATGCGTCTAGTGGTTTGTAAAGCTTGCAGAACGGGATAGGGATGTGGGTGGCCCTATTTTATGAATACATGAGTACCAATATTCAGGGTTGACAAAGCGGAAAGGCATACGCTCATACATGTTTGAGATTGCATAGTAGAGAATATATTTTCATCGAAATTTACATGGAGCTGATAGAGGTTTTAAGGATGAGGTATGAGAGGAAGAAAATTCTTCTGTGGTATGAGGATGTGTTCTGTGGGGGATGGAATCTTGGGATGGTACAGGGGGAGGTGGAAATGTACGGAGTGCGGGTTTAGATTGGAGTGTGATTCGGAGAGGAGTGCCGACAAGCATATTATGGGGATTGGGGAGACGTTGCGGGGTGTTGGGTAGTGAGGGCGGAGGAGGTCTTTAGGTGGGACCGTAGGAGGGTGCGGTTGAAGGCGCCGAGAGGAGGGGGTTTTAGGAAAGTGAGGAGAAAGAGGGGGAGGGGGGTGGCGTCTGTTCTGGCTGTGGTGAGTGGGGATGTGATGGAGAAGAAGGAGTTATTGTATTTGGGGAGGGAGGGGAGTGGGAGGATGGGTGCGAAGTGGGGGGTTGATATGTGTTTCAGAGCGGGGAGGTTTCTGGGGAGACGGCGGCGGAGCGGGAGCGCGAGCCGGTGGTGGCGGTGTATACGGTATCGAAGATGCGGATGGCATGGGGGCATAGAGCAGGTCGGGTACGGGATGGGGAGTGAGAGGTTTTGGAAGAGTAAGCTGCAGGGGAAGTTTGTGTAGAGGGCGAAGGAGAGGGGTTGAAGGTAGAGGAGAGAGGTTATTGAAGAACAATACGTTTCAAAGGTGATGGGGGAGAGCATGGTCGAGGAGATAGGGGGTGTTTTTCCCTATTCTGAGGTAGTATGAGGACTGGTTATACGAAATCTGTACGGTAGAGCAGAAAAGTAGGTATGGAATGGAGGTGTGCACCGTGGAAGCGGGGATAGGTAGCTGAAAATGCGTGCTAGAGTGGTATTGGGGGTGTTTGAGGTACAGTACGGGGGAGGTGAGCACCAACTGGAAGGGGGTGTGAGCGAGAGGATGAAAAAATTAAAGACGAAATTGGAGTCGACCGACAAGGAAAAATAGAGTGGTCGCCGTGATGGATGCGGACATCCATGTCGAGCACGGCGGCAGAAATTTCTGGGGTCGAAATTTTTGAATTTCTGAACTGGCGCCCGTCCTAGGTGGACAAAGACATGGCGGAAGTCCATCCCGAGGGGGACATCCGTGGTACTAGAAACAATGAATATCGCCCTAGTAATACTAGACGTACTAGACCGCATGGACGTCCGGTTCTAGGCGGACATCCAAAAATACTGGAGAACATGGACGTCCGCCTAGTAATACTAGGTGTACTAGAGGTTGTGGACGTCCGCGTCCATTTCCGAGAACACAGACGAACCACTGAAGTAGGAAGGAGGTCCCTTAACTCCGCAGCAAGTGTATACGCAGCATCGTACATGTCACTGAAAGCTATCAGCTCGGCACCCAACACGGACCTGGTGATTCGACGAGCCTTGTAAGACTTGAAGTAGATAGGTATAGCATTCCCGCTAGCTGTCATACCACGGAGTGGTCTGCCCTGGTGGGGTCGTGTCGACATCCTATTGGACGACCCCGGTTCGGGAATAACCAATGGAAACAGCCTCGCTGTACCTCAGACCAGTGAGGGAGAGGGACCCATTGGGACAACTAAAGACCCCACAAGGGGCAAATTTTAACTAAGCTGACTCAGCTAACTTTACACTGTAACACTAACAGTCGGTGATCTCGCGGGCTCCCGCAGTCGCCATAATCAGGGATCTGATTGGTGCACATAAGGATATTTATTCCTAACTGTCTACCTACCCTAACTGTTTACAGTAACTTAGTTTAGTATAAAATGCCTCTGGATTAGCCAGAGTGCTTAACCTTCAGAGGTAACGTAAACTCACGTGGAATTTACGACTCCACTGAACAGTGTTTGCATTGCTCTATTCCATCCTTCCAGGACGAATTAGCTTTAGCTATACAGCTCGACGGGTTACGTCTTTCGCTCCATCAATACGCACTTCGTGCGTGAGCACCCCAACCTTCACCCGGCATCACCGGAAGACCTTTCGTGGTATACTCGCTATTGGCGGTTGACGCAAGATTCGCTTGCTCTACCACACTACCGAGGCTCGGGACACCTGTAGGGTGGTTTTGCCGCTTTGCGGATTTTCTACCTACTACAGGAGAGTTCTTGTAGCTGCTTTAGCGTCTTCGGCGATGTGTCTTCCGGGCGAGCCTTGCGTAGTAAGCGGTAAAGCTTATCAGCTGATGGATGGCAGAACTGCCTGTGCATCCGCTTCAGCTGCGATACCGTGAAGAATTTAAGGATTGGTATCGCCATTGTAGTATACGTGGCAATTCCGAAATTGCAAATATTTACGTTTTCCGCGGAATTCGAATTTCGGCGGACACGACCGGCGACAGCAATGCACGAACATTGCTGGCGCGAGCGCGCGCGACACCGGCACACGTGTGCAACGAACGTACTGGCAACGGCCAACGGACCAACGGGTCCCTACGTGTGACCCACAAGGTCCTTTCCCATTCGGGGACGTTACGAGCAGTGTTTACACTGTAAAGCGATGCCATCGTGGCCATATAGGTATTGGCATCGTGCCGGGAGGGAAAGGGGACAATTCATCGAACGAGCAACGGCTCTAGTCTACGACTGACTTCTACGTTTTACGTTTACGTTCTGCCTAACGAGGCTTCGTCTCCGTCGAGCTGCGTACTCCCTACCCATCGCCGCACGTAAGGCTGATTGCGTGTAGTGCCTCCGGGCTTGGTTGAGAGCGCCTCCGGTGACGTACCACCTCGTTTGCTAACGTAATCCTCGCGTGGATTGTTGCGTCGTGACGCTCGTGTCTACTCGCTAACCACTCTACCTTTCTACCTAACATACAGTCAAACACCAGCGGGTGGACTGTTCGTTTCGTTTCGTAAGGACAGCGTGTCCGTAGCTCGTACCAGCTATCTAGAACTAACGTTGTTCCACACTGGTCTCTCGACCTAGAAGTTGCTACGAGCATAACGACAACCAACGAGGTTGAGCTCTTTTACGTTAACGAAAAGCTACGTGCTACGCTACAGACGACGGTCTATGAATTACGCTGTGTCGAATTCCAGCGCGTCGCCCAGGCAACCGTTGCCAACGTCAGCGGACGCTGAAGTCGACGTGGCCTTGTCAGCAGAAGCGATCTTCGCGACTGATCGATCTATCCCGCCGGATATCGAGGCGATCGGCCAGCTACCACGTACGGTAAGCCCGTTTGAGTCCGTGAGTATGGACCCCGCAACGCGCGGTCAGCTCAACGAAGGGAACGTGACTCCCACGGCACTACGCGTAGTGTACGAAGACCTTCGAGGTCACATCGAAAGGGCGAGCGACGCGGCCGTCGACGAAGCCGTAAGGCAGAGACTCGGAGTCTCGGAGCGCGAAGCTCGTGCGTTACGTGAACGCTCAGCGACCCTCGAACGGGAAAACGAAGATTTACGAAACCGCCTCTCCGCCGTGGAGGGAAGACTCGACTCGTTTGTCGTAGTATTCAACGAAATCGTCGCCGGACGTTCCGCTCCGCCGAGCGGAAGCGATCCGAATTACGAAGAAGGCTCGCGCGCCTATAACTCGCAATCCTCCCCGACCGTTCCGGGAGGATACCCACCAACACCCGGTCCGACGACCCCGACAACGTACGGAAGGGGGGCGACAGTGCAACGAGCCATCGCCAACCCCAACGAGACGCCACGAAGGCAATTACGTTTTAACGATACGCCAGACCACGCGCGGTCGGCGGACGCAGCACGAGCTGCGCAATTCGATACGAGAGCTCCCCCGCCACGTGAGACGTACATTCCGTGGCTGGGTACGTTCGGCACGACGGACATGCGAGTCCACGAAAACGAACGTGCCGACGCGGTACGCATACCAGGGAACGCCATCGGTCCACCCTGCCACGCGTTGGCAGAGCACACGACGATGCTCGATGCATTTGCGAACGTGGTGTCGTACCGCATGTATCGTCTTAACGATGTACGTGAACATCTCTACGTGAACGAGAGTCAAAGCGTACATAAGCTCAAACGTGAGCTGGAGGGACTTTTCCCTACGTTAAAGCCGTTCTCCGGCCGGAATCCGATTACGTTGCTCGGATTCCTCTCCCAAATACGTGATGGGTTCAGCACACTCGGAGTGTGCGAGGGAGTGGCAGTACGTGCGCTGCACTTCTTCCTCGAAGGGGACGCCGGACGGTTCTACGATTCCCAGTGTACGACTGGCGTGATCACGACTGATCCGACGAAGAGGTTCTCGTGGCCTCACGTAATCAACGCGTTGATTAAACGATACCTGCAAGACGAGGTGCTGCAGGAGGCCTACGAAAAGGTCACGATGATCACGCAGAGTCCTAACGAGGACGAGAATCAGTACGCTGATAGACTCGACACCGCCACGCGGGCGTGCAACTACGTGTTTACGGATCGACTCCTCGTTCACCACTACGTACGTGGTTTGCTGCCCTCGACGCGGGCAGCCGTGACGGAACGACTCCGGTCACTCCCCGAACGAGAGAGGAACGACCTCACCGTTGTGAGACGATTGGCGACGGCCGAAGGAACGACCTTCCGTGCACGTACGGCAGCTGTCGCGTCAGCCGCGAAACCGAAAGTGCGGTTTCCGGTGAAGCCTACGTTGGCTATTTCCGACCACGAGTCGAGGAAGTTCGCGGGCTACGATGAGTCCGCGTACTTACGTAATGAACGGGCTAACGAGCCCAGTTACCACGATGGTAACCCGAATATCCCCGCGAGGGATGATGACGACGTGTCGCTCGCTGCGGTTCACGTTGCCGAGAACTTAGAGGCGATCCTCTTCACGAACGGGCCGCCGCCCAACGATACGAAAACGGCGAACGAAAAGCCGGACGAGCTCGAAGCTCGATTGAACCGTCCATGCGAGGACGTGCCGAAGCTCACGTGCGAGCAGACGCAATTGGCGCACTCCGTAATCCCGAATGATTACTGGACGCTGTCGTGTTGGTCATGCCGCGAAGATGGCCACTCGACGTTTACGTGTCCGCGTCTGACGCCAGATCAACGGATCTTTTTCGCGTACAAGTACTACCTCTTCCACGTGAAGAGCAACCCACGTCAGGCTGAGTACTTCCGCCAACGAATGGCTAAACGAAACCAGGAACGACCTGGTGAGCGAGGGAACGTAACCCCGCGGAGGTACGGCACGCCGCCTACGATACTCCGAAACCCCAATCGTGACGGGGGAAGGCCCTTCGACAGGCGCCGCGGCGACTTTCGTAATGACCGACGTGATCTCCGCCCGTGGGCGAACGAACGAAATGGCCAGCGTAATGGCCGCAGCGGAGTCTACGTGACGACTTCCGCTGACGAAACACCACTCGAGGTGGAAACGAGTCACGATGACGAACGAGCTTCGTGGGCTCACGACGACGACGTGTCGAACGGCCCCGCGCCGGAAAACGACCAGGCGATGTAGGTCACGAGCCACCCACATCGCCTGAACCCTTACGTAAAAGGGGGACGACCGACGTCGATGATTGGTCCTCCGCAGGCTCACCGATGAACGAGAGTTACGTAAAGCTCACGGCCGCGAAGGCCAACTCGAGTCACACGACACCCGACGTGGGGGAGGAAACGAAGTCCGACGGGACAAACGAACCTCACACGAAGAGGAAGCCTCGCAGACGAGCGAGACGCGCTACCCGGAAGCACGACGCTTCCGAGCGCGAGAAAGCCAAGCACGCGGCTTATACGAAGCGTGTCGACGCAAAAGAAGCCATACGGGCTCATACGGTGAAGCGACGAACCGCTAGCGAAGACGTAGACCGCGCGCCGGTCAGGACCGAACCGTTGGTCCTCGACGGGCATACGTGCCTACTTGCGTCGAAGCATTATATCGTGTCCGGAACGATCGGACTAGACCTCAACGTGATGAGGGCGATTACCATCGCGATGGATACGTGCAGCGGCTACAACTTGATACGAACAAGTTTACTACCCTACGACTGGGTCGACCGCTGTCTACGTGACGAAGAGCTACCGAAGCTCGGAGACGCCAACGGGCGACGTTTGCCTATCGAAGGCGCCATCCTGCTTCGCGTCAGGTTGGGGAACTCGCTGTTCCGCGTAAAATTCTTCGTAGCCAACACGCTGGCTGTCCCGTTATAATGGGCACGTCGTTCATGTCGAAGCATGTCGATGCTATACGCTGTCGAGCGCAAACAATCGAACTCCATCGAGGGGATACGATACCCATTATCGCGGAGGGTGATACGAAAACTCCGTACGAGGAGGGGGGAAACGAATCCAAACGTGGAACACCCGAAGCGCCGCGAGCGTAACGCGGCCTCGAATCGGCCAAGCCGAACGTTTTCGGTTCGCCTGACGAAGTACACGCGTGTACCGGCGATGTCGCAACGGACCGTCAACGTGACGACGGATGCGACCGGACTCGTGTTCCTCGAACCGAAAGCGTCGGTGCAATTCCGGCATGGGCTTCGTATAGCCAACGGAGTGGTCGACGTAGGACCCAGAGAGACGTTCTCTATTATCGTATCTAACTTCACGAAGAAGGACCGCGAGCTGCCGAAAGGCGCGACGATTGCGTACGCGGTACGCTCCCCGTTGGGAATCGTCCCACTCAAGCGTGAGGGCGGCGAAGCCCTCGCGAAGGTTTTGAACCTACCGCTAGTCGACGCGACGACGCGGACGAATACGAACGGGTTGGGCGACGAAACGCCAGACCCGTTGGTCAACGAAAAGGGGAACGACCCCGCCACGGATTGGCAGTCGACAATCGATTTGTCGCACCTCGACGACGAGGATTTACGAAAGCGCATCAACGAGATGCTAGCCACACATTCGTCAATGTGGACGAGCGGACGCCTCGGCGAAATCAATGCTACGGAGCATCGAATCGAACTCGAACCGGGCACGCGGCCCATACGTTCAATGCCCTATCGACAGGGTCCGGCTCTACGTACGATAGCCGAGGAGCAGATCACGAAGATGCTCAACGAAGGGGTTATCGAACCCGCGTCCAGCGAATGGGCGTCACCAATCGTGTTGGTGCCGAAGAAGGACGGATCCTTACGTTTCTGTGTCGATTACAGACGTTTGAACGCGAAAACGATCGCCGATTCGTACCCGCTTCCTCGTATGGAAGATTGCCTCGATTCGCTGGCGACGCCGCCATCTTCACGACACTCGACTGTAACGCCGGTTACTGGCAAGTGCCCGTCTCCGCCGAGGACCGTGATAAGACAACGTTTACGTCTTTCATGGGAACGTATCGCTACGTGCGAATGCCATTCGGGCTACGAAATGCCCCCGCTACGTTTCAGCGGACGTTGGACATAATCCTCTCCGGAGTACGTTGGCAATCGTGCCTTGTTTACTTAGACGACGTAATCGTCTTTTCGAAAGACCTCGAGTCTCACCTGAGTCACGGTGACCAGGTGCTTTCCCTGCTACGCGCAGCAGGAGTCACGTTAAAGCTCACGAAGTTCTCGTTCTTTCAACCACGAGTTGACTACCTGGGGCACGTGATTACCCCAGGGAAGCTGCACGTCGCAGCTCGGAACAAGGAAGCCTTTCGTACGGCTACGTTCCCGCGGGATAAGACGCAATGTCGATCGTTTTTGGGCGCGGCCAACGTTTACCGCCGTTTCGGAAAGGCGTATGCCGAGATCGCTCGGCCACTCAACACGATGTTGAAGAAGGACGCTTCCCCCGATTGGACGAATCCAACTGACGCGCAAACGAATGCGTTCGAAACGTTGAAGACAATACTGGTGTCGCCACCAGTATTGCACCTTCCGAAGGCGGGACGTCCGTTCATGATCGATACCGACGCGTCGGCGTATCAGCTGGGAGCTACGTTGCTCCACAGCAGAACGAAGATAAGCCCAACGAATGGGTGCCGATTGGGTACTGGTCGAAGACCCTTAACGAAACCGAACGCGGTTACTCGGCGACCGAGCGCGAGTGCTACTCCGTCGTCTGGGCGATAACGTCGCTCCGACCCTACGTAGAGGGTCAGCGGTTCACCGTACGTACGGACCACGAAGCCTTGTTGGCTAATGACGCTTACGGACGCGTCCGGACGACTACTACGATGGAGGCTACGCGTTGCCGAATTCGATTTCGAAGTTACGTACAGGCCTGGGCGCGTGCACCAGGTACCTGACGCTTTATCACGTGTGATATCTACGTATGACGACGGTCGACCCGTCGACGATGACGTACCATCGTACGGGGACGCAGTCCTCGTGACGACTCGCAGTCGGCGACAACCCACACGAAATGGGCAAGGACGAACGACGTCCGTACGTAAAGAGGCAACGAATGCCAGGGGTCACGACGACCCGTCGAACGAGACTCGTGACGAACGAGCACCAGCCGCGACGGCTGGCAACGAGGGACTCGAGTTCAACCGCGACGCGTCGCTCGATGACGTTCTCGACGAGGAACCGGATTTCCTCGACGAACAGCGCGCTGCTGAAGACGATTCGGCACGCGTGCCACCAGCTGACGTTCAGCTTCCCATTACGAGGGACGAGCTTATCGAAGCTCAACGCGAGGACACGTTCTGTCAAACGATACTGACACGACAGTCCGAGACGCAGGACGCTGCATTCTTCGAAGGCCACGATGGCCTACTCCGACGCCGGAACCCTCACGACGAGGAACGTACAAAAATCGTTGTGCCGGCTTCGTTACGGCCGCGGCTGCTGGAGTTAACGCACCACCACGTCCTCGCTGGACATCCCGGACAAACACGTATGTACTACACCCTACGGAGGACGTACTACTGGCCCGCGATGGCCGCCGGCATCCACGCAACGGTACGAAACTGCGTTGGATGTGCGAAGAACCGCGTGAAGCTTCGCAAACGGACGAACCCGTTACGTTTATTCCCGGCTACGGAGCCGTTGCGAGACCTATGTATCGACATACTAGGTCCGCTTACGAAGACCACGCGTGGTAACCGATTTATCCTCGTTATAACGGACCGCTTTACGAAGCTAACCAGAGTCGTACCTCTACGAAATATCGATTCCGCCAACGTGGCGAGCGCGTTCGTCAACGCGTGGGTCTTCTCGTATGGACCCCCACGGACGCTCATAAGCGAAACGGAAAGCAGTTCGCTGCTAAGTTCTTCCAGCGCGTCTGCAACGAAATCGGCGTGACGAACGTCTTTACGTCGACGTACCACCCCCAAACGAACGGGCAGGTGGAGCGCTACAACAGGACGATCCTGGCGATGCTGCGCAATTACGTGAACGAAAACCAGAACGACTGGGATCGATACGCATCGGCGTTAACGTTTGCGTACAACACGCATGTGCATTCGAGCACGGGCACGACGCCCTTCGACTTGATTCTCACGAATCCACCGCCACCGTTGGCGCTACACACGTCGGTAACGAACCGCGAACTACCCGACGGGGGAGGGCGAGCCACTTACGTTCGTGAGCTCGCCACAACGATGGATAACGCGTATCGAACGCTGAAGGCCGCGCAGGCACGTTATAAACGAAATTTCGACAAGCGAGTCCGTGTCTCGAATCGAAACATCCGCGCGGGAGAATACGTATTCATCGACCCGACGGACGGGACCACGAAGGGCACGAAGCTCGGCAACCACGCGTTGGGACCGTTCCGCGTACTACGTAACGACGTACGTACGTTCGTCATCCAACGAGGAGACGTAGTTGAACGTGTCAACTCGGACCGCGTTGCGTACGCGCCAACGCCGGCGAACGCGCCCCCGCCGGAGCCATACGATGCCACCGAGGCAGACCTCGACAAGAACCGCGACGGTCCGGCGTATGTAGTAGACGACCTACTCAACCATCGCGTAAACGATGACGGCACCCTAGACTTCCTCGTGAAGTGGGTCGGGTATCGTAACCCTACGTGGGAGCCCCGCCGGAACGTATCTGAAGAGAGCGTCTCTCGATACTTCGCACGCGTGCGACGAGCAACAACGTGAAAGGCCACGACGGCCCCCGAAAACGCACACGAGCGTCGGTTAAGCGCACGCGTGCGCGACGTTGCACGATGCAACAAACGAAGGCGACGAGCCGCACGAACGAGAAGCGAAGGCACAACGAGTGGCCGGGACGTCCACCCTTGCGTTGGGGGGGGCGCGATGCGTGCTAGAGCCGTCGCTCTTTTCTTTTTGAAACACCATACGTTGGTGGAGGCACGAGCGCCAACGAAAGATTGGACGACGAGTCCACGCGCGGACGATTCACACGATGTGAAGAGCCACGACTGGCTCGACAGTGTTGTCCGTCCCACAGGCGACGATGACGACATCATGGGCCACGGACGGACATCACGTCAGATTTTTCGCGCGAAAATTATTTTAGGGCCAACGGGCCATGGACGCACGGTACGAAAAATCGGGCCGATTACAGTGCGCTAACCTGGCCAAATCTCGGGGCACGCGTGCCCCGAAAATTCGTAATTTTGGCATGACGTGTGAGCCATCGTACGTCCCCGTGGACAACCGCTGACAACGAGTCGCATCGACCAACGAGGTCAACGCCAAGCTCGCGAGCTAACGGCAACGTAACGCCGGAAGGCGGAAAAACCACGTAGGACGGACGCGTCCCCGACGAAGATGGCAACGGCCTCATTACGAAACTTCACGCACGAAGCGGAACGAAGCTATACGCTAGCTGACGAACGAGACCAACGGGTTCAGCGCACGAAGCGCGCGCGAAGAACGTGCGAAACGAATGAGCCAACGAGGCCGCAGCGACGGACGGCGAACGAAGACGCTAACGTCTCGAATGCGATGCGACGGCAAACCGTTACCGCCACATCAAGGCACGACGCCGAACACGGTAGCCACGTACGGCAACCACGAAACGACACAACGGTGTCCTGCCATGCGGGCGCAACGATCGACGCGCGAAAACGAAAAGCCCGCCGGCTATGCGAAACGACGCGAGCGAACCCAAAAGGGGTCGAACACGTACGGTCACGTAGATTAAATCGCGCACGTCCGCGTCGCGAACGAAGTAAGCTAACGAAGCTTAGGCTCCGTTCGAACTCGAAGGCACACGCGCCACCGGCCACGTTGGCCAGGATACGATCGCGTACGCGGGCGTCGCCAACGATAACGACGTACGCCAACGGGTCGACCCCGCGAAACGAAATACGAATACGCAACGGCGAACAAGCTAGTAGCCAACGGAAACGGCACAGCTGAAGCAACGAGCCGACGAAAAATGACTCACGTAGTAGCCCTGAACGCCCGCGGGCACACGAAACGACTTCGTCAATCGTTTCCCCGTCGGGTTCGCAAGGCGAATGAACGAAAGTGACGCAACGGCGTAAAGGCGAGCATTACGTATGCCCAGGTGCACGACGCACCACAAAACGGACGAGCTAACGAAACGCTCCAACGACGCTGCTACGCGAAGCGGACCAGCGCAACGATTGCGCCACCGGCTAACCTGAAGCCGCGGTAACGTGGAGCGCGACGGCGCTAATGACGTCAATGGCTATACGAAAAGCCAAGCCCGCCGGCAAAGACGTTGCCAACGGAACCGCGACGCACCGCCGCGCACGCGCAACGGCGTGAAACGTCAAGCCAACCCACGCGCGAGTCGGCCTGACGTTTAACGAATTCTCCGTCCAGCTCATCGGAGCAAAAATTAAAATTGGCACCGACGTGCTACGCGCGAAAGAGCTCGAACGCTCAACGATATGCGGTACCCGACGGGGTTAATCGCACAGGGCGCGACGGCGGAAACGATTTCCGAGTTAGTTACAAAATGATAACGCCACTGGCCAACGTGAAGCCGCGGGAACGTGAAGCGCGACGGCGCTAATGACGTCAATGGCTATACGAAATGCCAAGCCCGTCGGCAATCACGTCGTCAACGGAACCGCGACGCGCCACGACGCACTGCCGCGTACACGCAACGGCGTGAAACGTCAAGCCGACTCACGCGCGCGTCGGTCTGACGTTCGACGAATTTTCGCCCAACTCATCGGAGCAAATTAAAATTGGCACCGACGTGCTACGTGCCAAAGAGCTCGAATGCTCAACGGAATACGACACCCGACGGGGTTATCCGAACGAGAAACGACGGCGGAAACGATTTCCGAGTTAGTTACTAAATGATACGCACGCCAACGGGCTCTACGATCGAGGTTAACGTACCACTCGCAGTGAAAAGCCGCCGCTACGCGCCGCCGCTTTGCCGAATAGTTACGTGTGTTACGAACCTGCCAACGGGCACGCGCCGCCGCGAACTCGAAGCACGGGCTACGTCTGTGTTTTCGGAAGTGGACGCGGACGTCCAGTCTCTCTAGTACGGGTCCTAGTCGGCCCCGAGATTTACTAGAACAAATGAACGTCCGCGTCCAAAAAAAATAAAAATTTTTTGGATGCGGACGTCCACTTTCTCTAGTACATATGGCGGAATACTAGGGCCCGACATCCACTTTCTCTAGTACATATGGCGGAATACTAGGACCCGACATCCACTTTCTCTAGTACGTTTGGCGGAACACTAGGACCCGACATCCACTTTCTCTAGTACATATGGCGGAATACTAGGACCCGACATCCAGTATACAATATATCAGCGAAAACCGGAGGGAAGAAATTACAACGGAAGGTAAATTCAGGGCCCATATCGGACCGTATTTTATTCTCTCATTTACGAAACTGCTGGTATACAATACGTCTCTCTAGAATAGGAAATACATATCTGGTCAGAATAGGAAATAAATACCCGGTTAGAATAGGAAATACGTATCCGGTCAGAATACGGAATATGTATCCAGCCAGAATATGAAATACGTATCCAGCCAGAATACAAAATACCTGTCAGCATATCGTCGATCACCCGTCTCCCCCAGATCGCATGCTCCCTACCATCCGAACGCCATGCACTACTATCTGCGCATACTTCACGGACCCTCACGGCCTAGATTAGAAAACATCTGCTCCTTCCGAATACCATCCCTGCTTTCCTTAACAACACCTCTTCCCATCGAATCATCAAGAAATTAAACACGAATATGGTCAGAAAATCGTACTGATTTGGAGCCCACTCTCACTTCTATCGTATGCCCGAAAATATACACTTCCAGAAGACACCTCACATCTTCATTTCCCATCATCCCAAATCCTTTCTTCACTCTCCTTGAATCCTACCGTTCCTGCTTCACCACTGCTGCACACATACATAAAATGAACCTCAACTGTCAGATTCAAAAGCAACGCTTCCCCGCCAGATATCCTAGAACTCGCTTACCTACCCCCTTCCACCCTACACACAGTAAAAACCATGATGCAAAAATCTTGTAATGAATAAACGTAGTCAGCTATCCATATCTTCGCAAAAAACATCTTAACGCTCAATGAAACTTACCTTCCTTCCATCACCATTCCTGCATCACCTACACAAAATCGAATTCAACAAAAACAGTCGGACTCAAACCCACATGTCCCTCTCAGCATACTCACTCAAAACTTCCGAACCTTCTTCGCTCCATCCTTCACTCAAAACAACGCCATGACTGATAAGCTTTCA
>JALQPE010001745.1:0-36080 GCA_030407315.1 Asparagopsis taxiformis
GTCACGGCCATGTACAACACGCCGGGGCAGGGCATGTCGACAGAGTTGTGTCACACACGACAACGAGGTATCACACGTATTTCAGGAAGCGTCGTATCCGATTCCCGACAATGTTTCGTTGGTTCATCAGGCGGTTGGATTCGAAGAAGAAGTAATCCCCAATGCTCCGCGCCGGTCTGCCAGGCAAAGTCAAACGGCACCTATCAATGTTCGCCACAAGACAGTGTTCCCATCCGGTCAAAAAGATCGTAGGCCGAAGACAGGCAGCTCGGAATGATGCGGATGAAGACGACAGAACGCAAGCCAGAACGCAAGCCTATAGCCCACACAATTAGTGGGGTCCCGTTGATGCCTATTCTGCCGGGAGATCCTGAATATCAAATTCAGTATTATAGTGAGGACGAAGAGGAAGAACAGTTTCCGACGGCTAGATAGCTTAACAACAACTACTTTAGCAAACAATTATCGAGAATATAATCATCTCCTTTATCACTTCAATCTATGAACCTACTATAATGTACTTCCGTTCCATGCTTTCAAACTACATTGTCCATTCCCTCGTGGGTTGGAGCATGATTTCCAGGACGATTCCCCCACATCTCTAGACTCGATGGTCTATGCTAGAAATAGCAGAACAATTGGGTTTGTACGTGCTTCATCGCCTACTTTCTTCCGGTAATGGTGAACGTGACACAGATACACGATCAACCTGAATGGACGTCCGGTGGATGTCCAGCTCAGATGCACTTGCTGGCCAGCCCAGAAATTCTACAATTTCGGGCAGAAAAAATATTGCAAAAAACATTGATTTCGGCGGTCGATTGTGCCGTACGGCACACCCCCATCTCAAAAAACATGTTCACATGTGCATGTTTTTGAGAATAGCCCAAATTTTTAATTCAAATCAAGGTGTCTAATTTGCCACAACGGCCCCAGGCAGGACGGAGGCGCCGCCCCGAGCGGGGCCATCACGGCTTCTGTAAGCACTAACTGTAAGGCTAAATGGCGCCTAACGATGGGTCGATTTTCAGGCTCAATACGTCAGGGACAGAGGTCTTGGTCTTATTTCATCATGGTCCCGCCCCACTCTCTCTCACGACCAACCTGAAATGGATGTCCGGTGGATGTCCAGCTCGATTGCATTGCTGGCCAGCCCAGAAATTCTAAAAATTTCCGAAAAATCATTTGGTGGCCCAGCATTCCCTGTGCCGAAACTTTTCTCCCCTCACTTCTGATATACGTCCAGACGTGTTTCGCACTTGTACGCATCAGGGAAGGCGTCACGGAAGGTTGAGACTACGCTACTTGTGTACCGCGTCGTCTGAAATAGCGAGTAGTGTTTGTTGTATAGTTGTGGAGTATGCGTCTTAGTGGTTTGTAAAGCTTGCAGAACGGGATAGGATGTGTGGGTGGCCCTATTTATGAATACATGAGTACAATATTCAGGGTTGACAAAGCGGAAAGGCATACGCATATCGCTCATTTGAGATTGCATAGTTAGAGAATATATTTTCATCGAATTTACATGGAGCTGATAGAGGTTTTAAGGATGAGGTAGAGAGGAAGAAAATTCTTCTGTGGATGAGGATGTGTTCTGTGGGGGATGGAATCTTGGGATGGTACAGGGGGAGGTGGAAATGTACGGAGTGCGGGTTTAGATTGGAGTGTGATTCGGAGAGGAGTGCCGACAAGCATATTATGGGGATTGGGGAGACGTTGCGGGGTGTGGGGTAGTGAGGGCGGAGGAGGTGTTTAGGTGCGACCGTAGGAGGGTGCGGTTGAAGGCGCCGAGAGGGGGGGTTTTAGGAAAGTGAGGAGAAAGAGGGGGAGGGGGGTGGCGTCTGTTCTGGCTGTGGTGAGTGGGATGTGATGGAGAAGAAGGAGTTATTGTATTTGGGGAGGAGGGGAGTGGGAGGATGGGTGCGAATGTGGGGGGTTGATATGTGTTTCAGAGCGGGGAGGTTCTGGGGAGACGGCGGCGGAGCGGGAGCGCGAGCCGGTGGTGGCGGTGTATACGGTATCGAAGATGCGGATGGCACGTGGGGGCATAGAGCAGGTCGGGTACGGGGATGGGATGAGATTGTGTGAGAGAGTAAGCGAAGCGCAGGGGAAGTTGTGTAGAGGGCGAAGGAGAGGGGTTGAGGAGAGGGAGAGGAGAGAGGTTATTGAAGAACAATACGTTTCAAAGGTGATGGGGGAGAGCATGGTCGAGGAGATAGGGGGTGTGTTTTTCCCTATTCTGAGGTAGTATGAGGACTGGTTATACGAAATCTGTACGGTAGAGCAGAAAAGTAGGTATGGAATGGAGGTGTGCACCGTGGAAGCGGGGATAGGTAGCTGAAAATGCGTGCTAGAGTGGTATTGGGGGTGTTTGAGGTACAGTACGGGGGAGGTGAGCACCAACTGGAAGGGGGTGTGAGCGAGAGGATGAAAAAATTAAAGACGAAATTGGAGTCGACACGGAAAAAAAAAATAGAGTGGTCGCCGTGATGGATGCGGACATCCATGTCGAGCACGGCGGCAGAGAAATTTCTGGGGTCGGAATTTTTGAATTTCTGAACTGGCGCCCGTCCTAGGTGGACAAAGACATGGCGGAAGTCCATCCCGAGGGGGACATCCGTGGTACTAGAAACAATGAATATCGCCCTAGTAATACTAGACGTACTAGACCGCATGGACGTCCGGTTCTAGGCGGACATCCAAAAATACTGGAGAACATGGACGTCCGCCTAGTAATACTAGGTGTACTAGAGGTTGTGGACGTCCGCGTCTCCATTCCGAGAACACAGACGAACCACTGAAGTAGGAAGGAGGTCCCTTAACTCCGCAGCAAGTGTATACGCAGCATCGTACATGTCACTGAAAGCTATCAGCTCGGCACCCAACACGGACCTGGTGATTCGACGAGCCTTGTAAGACTTGAAGTAGATAGGTATAGCATTCCCGCTAGCTGTCATACCACGGAGTGGTCTGCCCTGGTGGGGTCGTGTCGACATCCTATTGGACGACCCCGGTTCGGGAATAACCAATGGAAACAGCCTCGCTGTACCTCAGACCAGTGAGGAGAGGGACCCATTGGGACAACTAAAGACCCCACAAGGGGCAAATTTTAACTAAGCTGACTCAGCTAACTTACACTGTAACACTAACAGTCGGTGATCTCGCGGGCTCCCGCAGTCGCCATAATCAGGGATCTGATTGGTGCACATAAGGATATTTATTCCTAACTGTCTACCTACCCTAACTGTTTACAGTAACTTAGTTTAGTATAAAATCTGGATTAGCCAGAGTGCTTAACCTTCAGAGGTAACGTAAACTCACGTGGAATTTACGACTCCACTGAACAGTGTTTGCATTGCTCTATTCCATCCTTCCAGGACGAATTAGCTTTAGCTATACAGCTCGACGGGTTAGTCTTTCGCTCCATCAATACGCACTTCGTGCGTGAGCACCCCAACCTTCACCCGGCATCACCGGAAGACCTTTCGGGTATACTCGCTATTGGCGGTTGACGCAAGATTCGCTTGCTCTACCACACTACCGAGGCTCGGGACACCTGTAGGGTGGTTTTGCCGCTTTGCGGATTTTCTACCTACTACAGGAGAGTTCTTGTAGCTGCTTTAGCGTCTTCGGCGATGTGTCTTCCGGGCGAGCCTTGCGTAGTAAGCGGTAAAGCTTATCAGCTGATGGATGGCAGAAGCCTGTGCATCCGCTTCAGCTGCGATACCGTGAAGAATTTAAGGATTGGTATCGCCATTGTAGTATACGTGGCAATTCCGAAATTGCAAATATTTACGTTTTCCGCGGAATTCGAATTTCGGCGGACACGACCGGCGACAGCAATGCACGAACATTGCTGGCGCGAGCGCGCGCGACACCGGCACACGTGTGCAACGAACGTACTGGCAACGGCCAACGGACCAACGGGTCCCTACGTGTGACCCACAAGGTCCTTTCCCATTCGGGGACGTTACGAGCAGTGTTTACACTGTAAAGCGATGCCATCGTGGCCATATAGGTATTGGCATCGTGCCGGGAGGGAAAGGGGACAATTCATCGAACGAGCAACGGCTCTAGTCTACGACTGACTTCTACGTTTTACGTTTACGTTCTGCCTAACGAGGCTTCGTCTCCGTCGAGCTGCGTACTCCCTACCCATCGCCGCACGTAAGGCTGATTGCGTGTAGTGCCTCCGGGCTTGGTTGAGAGCGCCTCCGGTGACGTACCACCTCGTTTGCTAACGTAATCCTCGCGTGGATTGTTGCGTCGTGACGCTCGTGTCTACTCGCTAACCACTCTACCTTTCTACCTAACATACAGTCAAACACCAGCGGGTGGACTGTTCGTTTCGTTTCGTAAGGACAGCGTGTCCGTAGCTCGTACCAGCTATCTAGAACTAACGTTGTTCCACACTGGTCTCTCGACCTAGAAGTTGCTACGAGCATAACGACAACCAACGAGGTTGAGCTCTTTTACGTTAACGAAAAGCTACGTGCTACGCTACAGACGACGGTCTATGAATTACGCTGTGTCGAATTCCAGCGCGTCGCCCAGGCAACCGTTGCCAACGTCAGCGGACGCCGAAGTCGACGTGGCCTTGTCAGCAGAAGCGATCTTCGCGACTGATCGATCTATCCCGCCGGATATCGAGGCGATCGGCCAGCTACCACGTACGGTAAGCCCGTTTGAGTCCGTGAGTATGGACCCCGCAACGCGCGGTCAGCTCAACGAAGGGAACGTGACTCCCACGGCACTACGCGTAGTGTACGAAGACCTTCGAGGTCACATCGAAAGGGCGAGCGACGCGGCCGTCGACGAAGCCGTAAGGCAGAGACTCGGAGTCTCGGAGCGCGAAGCTCGTGCGTTACGTGAACGCTCAGCGACCCTCGAACGGGAAAACGAAGATTTACGAAACCGCCTCTCCGCCGTGGAGGGAAGACTCGACTCGTTTGTCGTAGTATTCAACGAAATCGTCGCCGGACGTTCCGCTCCGCCGAGCGGAAGCGATCCGAATTACGAAGAAGGCTCGCGCGCCTATAACTCGCAATCCTCCCCGGCCGTTCCGGGAGGATACCCACCAACACCCGGTCCGACGACCCCGACAACGTACGGAAGGGGGGCGACAGTGCAACGAGCCATCGCCAACCCCAACGAGACGCCACGAAGGCAATTACGTTTTAACGATACGCCAGACCACGCGCGGTCGGCGGACGCAGCACGAGCTGCGCAATTCGATACGAGAGCTCCCCCGCCACGTGAGACGTACATTCCGTGGCTGGGTACGTTCGGCACGACGGACATGCGAGTCCACGAAAACGAACGTGCCGACGCGGTACGCTTACCAGGGAACGCCCTCGGACCACCCTGCCACGCGTTGGCAGAGCACACGACGATGCTCGACGCATTTGCGAACGTGGTGTCGTACCGCATGTATCGACTTAACGATGTACGTGAACATCTCTACGTGAACGAGAGTCAAAGCGTACATAAGCTCAAACGTGAGCTGGAGGGACTTTTCCCTACGTTAAAGCCGTTCTCCGGCCGGAATCCGATTACGTTGCTCGGATTCCTCTCCCAAATACGTGATGGGTTCAGCACACTCGGAGTGTGCGAGGGAGTGGCAGTACGTGCGCTGCACTTCTTCCTCGAAGGGGACGCCGGACGGTTCTACGATTCCCAGTGTACGACTGGCGTGATCACGACTGATCCGACGAAGAGGTTCTCGTGGCCTCACGTAATCAACGCGTTGATTAAACGATACCTGCAAGACGACGTGCTGCAGGAGGCCTACGAAAAGGTCACGATGATCACGCAGAGTCCTAACGAGGACGAGAATCAGTACGCTGATAGACTCGACACCGCCACGCGGGCGTGCAACTACGTGTTTACGGATCGACTCCTCGTTCACCACTACGTACGTGGTTTGCTGCCCTCGACGCGGGCAGCCGTGACGGAACGACTCCGGTCACTCCCCGAACGAGAGAGGAACGACCTCACCGTTGTGAGACGATTGGCGACGGCCGAAGGAACGACCTTCCGTGCACGTACGGCAGCTGTCGCGTCAGCCGCGAAACCGAAAGTGCGGTTTCCGGTGAAGCCTACGTTGGCTATTTCCGACCACGAGTAGAGGAAGTTCGCAGACTACGATGAGTCCGCGTACTTACGTAATGAACGGGCTAACGAGCCCGGTTACCACGATGATAACCCGAATATCCCCGCGAGGGATGATGACGACGTGTCGCTCGCTGCGGTTCACGTTGCCGAGAACTTAGAGGCGATCCTCTTCACGAACGGGCCGCCGCCCAACGATACGAAAACGGCAAACGAAAAGCCGGACGAGCTCGAAGCTCGATTGAACCGTCCATGCGAGGACGTGCCGAAGCTCACGTGCGAGCAGACGCAATTGGCGCACTCCGTAATCCCGAATGATTACTGGACGCTGTCGTGTTGGTCATGCCGCGAAGATGGCCACTCGACGTTTACGTGTCCGCGTCTGACGCCAGATCAACGGATCTTTTTCGCGTACAAGTACTACCTCTTCCACGTGAAGAGCAACCCACGTCAGGCTGAGTACTTCCGCCAACGAATGGCTAAACGTAACCAGGAACGACCTGGTGAGCGAGGGAACGTAACCCGCGGAGGTACGGCACGCCGCCTACGATACTCCGAAACCCCAATCGTGACGGGGGAAGGCCCTTCGACAGGCGCCGCGGCGACTTTCGTAATGACCGACGTGATCCCCGCCCGTGGGCGAACGAACGAAATGGCCAGCGTAATGGCCGCAGCGGAGTCTACGTGACGACTTCCGCTGACGAAACACCACTCGAGGTGGAAACGAGTCACGATGACGAACGAGCTTCGTGGGCTCACGACGACGACGTGTCGAACGGCCCCGCGCCGGAAAACGACCAGGCGATGTAGGTCACGAGCCACCCACATCGCCTGAACCCTTACGTAAAAGGGGGACGACCGACGTCGATGATTGGTCCTCCGCAGGCTCACCGATGAACGAGAGTTACGTAAAGCTCACGGCCGCGAAGGCCAACTCGAGTCACACGACACCCGACGTGGGGGAGGAAACGAAGTCCGACGGGACAAACGAACCTCACACGAAGAGGAAGCCTCGCAGACGAGCGAGACGCGCTACCCGGAAGCACGACGCTTCCGAGCGCGAGAAAGCCAAGCACGCGGCTTATACGAAGCGTGTCGACGCAAAAGAAGCCATACGGGCTCATACGGTGAAGCGACGAATCGCTAGCGAAGACGTAGACCGCGCGCCGGTCAGGACCGAACCGTTGGTCCTCGACGGGCATACGTGCCTACTTGCGTCGAAGCATTATATCGTGTCCGGAACGATCGGACTAGACCTCAACGTGATGAGGGCGATTACCATCGCGATGGATACGTGCAGCGGCTACAACTTGATACGAACAAGTTTATTACCCTACGACTGGGTCGACCGCTGTCTACGTGACGAAGAGCTACCGAAGCTCGGAGACGCCAACGGGCGACGTTTGCCTATCGAGGGCGCCATCCTGCTTCGCGTCAGGTTGGGGAACTCGCTGTTCCGCGTAAAATTCTTCGTAGCCAACACGCTGGCTGTCCCCGTATAATGGGCACGTCGTTCATGTCGAGGCATGTCGATGCCATACGCTGTCGAGCGCAAACGATCGAACTCCATCGAGGGGATACGATACCCATTATCGCGGAGGGTGATTCGAAAACTCCGTACGAGAAGGAAGGGGAAACGAATCCAAACGTGGAACACCCGAAGCGCCGCGAGCGTAACGCGGCCTCGAATCGGCCAAGCCGAACGTTTTCGGTTCGCCTGACGAAGTACACGCGTGTACCGGCGATGTCGCAACGGACCGTCAACGTGACGACGGAGGCGACCGGACTCGTGTTCCTCGAACCGAAAGCGTCGGTGCAATTCCGGCATGGGCTTCGTATAGCCAACGGAGTGGTCGACGTAGGACCCAGAGAGACGTTCTCTATTATCGTATCTAACTTCACGAAGAAGGACCGCGAGCTGCCGAAAGGCGCGACGATTGCGTACGCGGTACGCTCCCCGTTGGGAATCGTCCCACTCAAGCGTGAGGGCGGCGAAGCCCTCGCGAAGGTTTTGAACCTACCGCTAGTCGACGCGACGACGCGGACGAGCACGAACGGGTTGGGCGACGAAACGCCAGACCCGTTGGTCAACGAAAAGGGGAACGACCCCGCCACGGATTGGCAGTCGACAATCGATTTGTCGCACCTCGACGACGAGGATTTACGAAAGCGCATCAACGAGATGCTAGCCACACATTCGTCAATGTGGACGAGCGGACGCCTCGGCGAAATCAATGCTACGGAGCATCGAATCGAACTAGAACCGGGCACACGGCCCATACGTTCAATGCCCTATCGACAGGGTCCGGCTCTACGTACGATAGCCGAGGAGCAGATCACGAAGATGCTCAACGAAGGGGTTATCGAACCCGCGTCCAGCGAATGGGCGTCACCAATCGTGCTGGTGCCGAAGAAGGACGGATCCTTACGTTTCTGTGTCGATTACAGACGTTTGAACGCGAAAACGATCGCCGATTCGTATCCACTTCCGCGTATGGAAGATTGCCTCGATTCGCTTGGCGACGCCGCCATCTTCACGACACTTGACTGTAACGCCGGTTACTGGCAAGTGCCCGTCTCCGCCGAGGACCGTGATAAGACAACGTTTACGTCTTTCATGGGAACGTATCGCTACGTGCGAATGCCATTCGGGCTACGAAATGCCCCCGCTACGTTTCAGCGGACGTTGGACATAATCCTCTCCGGAGTACGTTGGCAATCGTGCCTTGTTTACTTGGACGACGTAATCGTCTTTTCGAAAGACCTCGAGTCTCACCTGGGTCACGTTGACCAGGTGCTTTCCCTGCTACGCGCAGCAGGAGTAACGTTAAAGCTCACGAAGTGCTCGTTCTTTCAACCACGAGTTGACTACCTGGGGCACCTGATTACCCCAGGGAAGCTGCACGTCGCAGCTCGGAACAAGGAAGCCTTTCGTACGGCTACGTTCCCGCGGGATAAGACGCAGTGCCGATCGTTTTTGGGCGCGGCCAACGTTTACCGCCGTTTCGTAAAGGCGTACGCCGAGATCGCTCGGCCACTCAACACGATGTTGAAGAAGGACGCTTCCCCCGATTGGACGAATCCAACTGACGCGCAAACGAATGCGTTCGAAACGTTGAAGACAATACTGGTGTCTCCACCAGTATTGCACCTTCCGAAGGCGGGACGTCCGTTCATGATCGATACCGACGCGTCGGCGTATCAGCTAGGAGCTACGTTGCTCCAACAGCAGAACGAAGATAAGCCCAACGAATGGGTGCCGATTGGGTACTGGTCGAAGACCCTTAACGAAACCGAACGCGGTTACTCAGCGACCGAGTGCGAGTGCTACTCCGTCGTCTGGGCGATAACGTCGCTCCGACCCTACGTAGAGGGTCAGCGGTTCACCGTACGTACGGACCACGAAGCCTTGCGTTGGCTAATGACGCTTACGGACGCGTCCGGACGACTACTACGATGGAGGCTACGCGTTGCCGAATTCGATTTCGAAGTTACGTACAGGCCTGGGCGCGTGCACCAGGTACCTGACGCTTTATCACGCGTGATATCTACGTATGACGACGGTCGACCCGTTGACGATGACGTACCATCGTACGGGGACGCAGTCCTCGTGACGACTCGCAGTCGGCGACAACCCACACGAAAAGGGCAAGGACGAACGACGTCCGTACGTAAAGAGGCACCGAATGCCAGGGGTCACGACGACCCGTCGAACGAGACTCGTGACGAACGAGCACCAGCCGCGACGGCTGGCAACGAGGGACTCGAGTTCAACCGCGACGCGTCGCTCGATGACGTTCTCGACGAGGAACCGGATTTCCTCGACGAACAGCGCGCTGCTGAAGACGATTCGGCACGCGTGCCACCAGCTGACGTTCAGCTTCCCATTACGAGGGACGAGCTTATCGAAGCTCAACGCGAGGACACGTTCTGTCAAACGATACTGACACGACAGTCCGAGACGCAGGACGCTGCATTCTTCGAAGGCCACGATGGTCTACTCCGACGCCGGAACCCTCACGACGAGGAACGTACAAAAATCGTTGTGCCGGCCTCGTTACGCCCGAGGCTGCTGGAGTTAACGCACCACCACGTCCTCGCTGGACATCCCGGACAAACACGTATGTACTACACCCTACGGAGGACGTACTACTGGCCCGCGATGGCCGCCGACATCCACGCAACGGTACGAAACTGCGTTGGATGTGCGAAGAACCGCGTGAAGCTTCGCAAACGGACGAACCCGTTACGTTTATTCCCGGCTACGGAGCCGTTGCGAGACCTATGTATCGACATACTAGGTCCGCTTACGAAGACCACGCGTGGTAACCGATTTATCCTCGTTATAACGGACCGCTTTACGAAGCTAACCAGAGTCGTACCTCTACGAAATATCGATTCCGCCAACGTGGCGAGCGCGTTCGTCAACGCGTGGGTCTTCTCGTATGGACCCCCACGGACGCTCATAAGCGATAACGGAAAGCAGTTCGCTGCTAAGTTCTTCCAGCGCGTCTGCAACGAAATCCGGGTGACGAACGTCTTTACGTCGACGTACCACCCCCAAACGAACGGGCAGGTGGAGCGCTACAACAGGACGATCCTGGCGATGCTGCGCAATTACGTGAACGAAAACCAGAACGACTGGGATCGATACGCATCGGCGTTAACGTTTGCGTACAACACGCATGTGCATTCGAGCACGGGCACGACGCCCTTCGACTTGATTCTGACGAATCCACCGCCACCGTTGGCACTACACACGTCGGTAACGAACCGCGAACTACCCGACGGGGGAGGGCGAGCCACTTACGTTTGTGAGCTCGCCAAAACGATGGAGAACGCGTATCGAACGCTGAAGGCCGCGCAGGCACGTTATAAACGAAATTTCGACAAGCGAGTCCGTGTCTCGAATCGAAACATCCGCGCGGGAGAATACGTATTCATCGACCCGACGGACGGGACCACGAAGGGCACGAAGCTCGGCAACCACGCGTTGGGACCGTTCCGCGTACTACGTAACGACGTACGTACGTTCGTCATCCAACGAGGAGACGTAGTTGAACGTGTCAACTCGGACCGCGTTGCGTACGCGCCAACGCCGGTGAACGCGCCCCCGCCGGAGCCATACGATGCCACCGAGGCAGACCTCGACAAGAACCGCGACGGTCCGTCGTATGTAGTAGACGACCTACTCAACCATCGCGTAAACGATGACGGCACCCTAGACTTCCTCGTGAAGTGGGTCGGGTATCGTAACCCTACGTGGGAGCCCCGCCGGAACGTATCTGAAGAGAGCGTCTCTCGATACTTCGCACGCGTGCGACGAGCAACAACGTGAAAGGCCACGACGGCCCCCGAAAACGCACACGAGCGTCAAGCTAAGCGCACGCGTGCGCGACGTTGCACGATGCAACAAACGAAGGCGACGAGCCGCACGAACGAGAAGCGAAGGCACAACGAGTGGCCGGGACGTCCACCCTTGCGTTGGGGGGGCGCGATGCGTGCTAGAGCCGTCGCTCTTTTCTTTTTGAACACCATACGTTGGTGGAGGCACGAGCGCCAACGAAAGATTGGACGACGAGTCCACGCGCGGACGATTCACACGATGTGAAGAGCCACGACTGGCTCGACAGTGTTGTCCGTCCCACAGGCGACGATGACGACATCATGGGCCACGGACGGACATCACGTCAGATTTTTCGCGCGAAAATTATTTTAGGGCCAACGGGCCATGGACGCACGGTACGAAAAATCGGGCCGATTACAGTGCGCTAACCTGGCCAAATCTCGGGGCACGCGTGCCCCGAAAATTTCGTAATTTTGGCATGACGTGTGAGCCATCGTACGTCCCCGTGGACAACCGCTGACAACGAGTCGCATCGACCAACGAGGTCAACGCCAAGCTCGCGAGCTAACGGCAACGTAACGCCGGAAGGCGGAAAAACCACGTAGGACGGACGCGTCCCCGACGAAGATGGCAACGGCCTCATTACGAAACTTCACGCACGAAGCGGAACGAAGCTATACGCTAGCTGACGAACGAGACCAACGGGTTTCAGCGCACGAAGCGCGCGCGAAGAACGTGCGAAACGAATGAGCCAACGAGGCCGCAGCGACGGACGGCGAACGAAGACGCTAACGTCTCGAATGCGATGCGACGGCAAACCGTTACCGCCACATCAAGGCACGACGCCGAACACGGTAGCCACGTACGGCAACCACGAAACGACACAACGGTGTCCTGCCATGCGGGCGCAACGATCGACGCGCGAAAACGAAAAGCCCGCCGGCTATGCGAAACGACGCGAGCGAACCCAAAAGGGGTCGAACACGTACGGTCACGTAGATTAAATCGCGCACGTCCGCGTCGCGAACGAAGTAAGCTAACGAAGCTTAGGCTCCGTTCGAACTCGAAGGCACACGCGCCACCGGCCACGTTGGCCAGGATACGATCGCGTACGCGGGCGTCGCCAACGATAACGACGTACGCCAACGGGTCGACCCCGCGAAACGAAATACGAATACGCAACGGCGAACAAGCTAGTAGCCAACGGAAACGGCACAGCTGAAGGCAACGAGCCGACGAAAAATTGACTCACGTAGTAGCCCTGAACGCCCGCGGGCACACGAAACGACTTCGTCAATCGTTTCCCCGTCGGGTTCGCAAGGCGAATGAACGAAAGTGACGCAACGGCGTAAAGGCGAGCATTACGTATGCCCAGGTGCACGACGCACCACAAAACGGACGAGCTAACGAAACGCTCCAACGACGCTGCTACGCGAAGCGGACCAGCGCAACGATTGCGCCACCGGCTAACCTGAAGCCGCGGTAACGTGGAGCGCGACGGCGCTAATGACGTCAATGGCTATACGAAAAGCCAAGCCCGCCGGCAAAGACGTTGCCAACGGAACCGCGACGCACCGCCGCGCACGCGCAACGGCGTGAAACGTCAAGCCAACCCACGCGCGAGTCGGCCTGACGTTTAACGAATTCTCCGTCCAGCTCATCGGAGCAAAAATTAAAATTGGCACCGACGTGCTACGCGCGAAAGAGCTCGAACGCTCAACGATATGCGGTACCCGACGGGGTTAATCGCACAGGGCGCGACGGCGGAAACGATTTCCGAGTTAGTTACAAAATGATAACGCCACTGGCCAACGTGAAGCCGCGGGAACGTGAAGCGCGACGGCGCTAATGACGTCAATGGCTATACGAAATGCCAAGCCCGTCGGCAATCACGTCGTCAACGGAACCGCGACGCGCCACGACGCACTGCCGCGTACACGCAACGGCGTGAAACGTCAAGCCGACTCACGCGCGCGTCGGTCTGACGTTCGACGAATTTTCGCCCAACTCATCGGAGCAAATTAAAATTGGCACCGACGTGCTACGTGCCAAAGAGCTCGAATGCTCAACGGAATACGACACCCGACGGGGTTATCCGAACGAGAAACGACGGCGGAAACGATTTCCGAGTTAGTTACTAAATGATACGCACGCCAACGGGCTCTACGATCGAGGTTAACGTACCACTCGCAGTGAAAAGCCGCCGCTACGCGCCGCCGCTTTGCCGAATAGTTACGTGTGTTACGAACCTGCCAACGGGCACGCGCCGCCGCGAACTCGAAGCACGGGCTACGTCTGTGTTTTCGGAAGTGGACGCGGACGTCCAGTCTCTCTAGTACGGGTCCTAGTCGGCCCCGAGATTTACTAGAACAAATGAACGTCCGCGTCCAAAAAAAATAAAAATTTTTTGGATGCGGACGTCCACTTTCTCTAGTACATATGGCGGAATACTAGGGCCCGACATCCACTTTCTCTAGTACATATGGCGGAATACTAGGACCCGACATCCACTTTCTCTAGTACGTTTGGCGGAACACTAGGACCCGACATCCACTTTCTCTAGTACATATGGCGGAATACTAGGACCCGACATCCAGTATACAATATATCAGCGAAAACCGGGAGGGAAGAAATTACAACGGAAGGTAAATTCAGGGCCCATATCGGACCGTATTTTATTCTCTCATTTACGAAACTGCTGGTATACAATACGTCTCTCTAGAATAGGAAATACATATCTGGTCAGAATAGGAAATAAATACCCGGTTAGAATAGGAAATACGTATCCGGTCAGAATACGGAATATGTATCCAGCCAGAATATGAAATACGTATCCAGCCAGAATACAAAATACCTGTCAGCATATCGTCGATCACCCGTCTCCCCCAGAATCGCATGCTCCCTACCATCCGAACGCCATGCACTACTATCTGCGCATACTTCACGGACCCTCACGGCCTAGATTAGAAAACATCTGCTCCTTCCGAATACCATCCCTGCTTTCCTTAACAACACCTCTTCCCATCGAATCATCAAGAAATTAAACACGAATATGGTCAGAAAATCGTACTGATTTGGAGCCCACTCTCACTTCTATCGTATGCCCGAAAATATACACTTCCAGAAGACACCTCACATCTTCATTTCCCATCATCCCAAATCCTTTCTTCACTCTCCTTGAATCCTACCGTTCCTGCTTCACCACTGCTGCACCACATACATAAAATGAACCTCAACTGTCAGATTCAAAAGCAACGCTTCCCCCGCCAGATATCCTAGAAACTCGCTTACCTACCCCCTTCCACCCTACACACAGTAAAAACCATGATGCAAAAATCTTGTAATGAATAAACGTAGTCAGCTATCCATATCTTCGCAAAACACATCTTAACGCTCAATGAAACTTACCTTCCGTCATCACCATTCCTGCATCACCTACACAAAATCGAAATCAACAAAAACAGTCGGACTCAAAACCCACATGTCCCTCTCAGCATACTCTCAAAACTTCCGAACCTACCTTCGCTCCATCCTTCACTCAAAACACGCCATGACTGGATAAGCTTTCAATGAATAAATATCGCATCAACTGCAATAGTCAGATTCGAAACAAACACTTCCCTCGATGCATACCCTCAGAACTCACTTACCCTCGTTTCATTCTACACACCATAGTCACTACTGTAGTACAGACCAAAAGTCGCAAATCTCACAACCAACAAATGAAGTCAGCATTCCGCATCTTCGCACTACCGGACTGGGCGCTCAATGTAACTTACCTTCCCTCATCACCATTACAGCATCTCCTGCACAACATCTAAATCAGCAACAACAGTCGGACTGAAAACCCATGCTTCCCTGGCTGCATACCCTCAGAACTTACTTATCCTCGTTGTATCCAGCACACAATACAAACCATAAGTCAAAAATTGCACAAAAAACAAATGTAGTCAGCATTCCATATCTTCGCACAACTTAACTAGGCGCTCAATGTAACTTATCTTCCGTCATCACCATTCCGGAATCACCTACACAAAATCAACATCAACCACAACAGTCAGACTCAAAACCTACATTCCACTCACTGCACCCCCTAAATGCTCGCTTACCTCTCTTCCACCCTTCAGCGAATATGCACCATGACTCACTAAGCTTCCAATAAATAAATATCGCATAAAAGACGACAGTAAAATTCGAAACAAACACTTCCCTCGCTTCATACCCTCAGAACGCACTTAAACTCTTCATCTCGTTGCATCATGTACACAATACAACCAATAAGTCACAAATCGTGCAACGAACAAATGTAGTCAGCATTCCATTTCATCGCGAAACCTGTCTTTAAGCTTAATGAAACTTACCTTCCTTCAACACCATTCCTGCACCACCTATACAACATCAAAATGAACCAGAACAGTCAGACTAGACACCCATGCATCCCTTATTGCACACCCGCAAGACTCACTTACTTACCGGCCTCCCATCGTTCACAACATGCAAACCATGACTCACGAAGCTTCTCAGAAGCTTCGTGAGTCATGCATTAGGCTAATGAATCAATATCGCATATACGACAACAGTACGAAGCAAAACACACGCTTCCCTCGCTGCAATCTCTCCAAACTGGCATACTCACCGTCGTTCTATCCTCTACACCAAACAAAGGAAACACGGCCAAAGAACCTCAGTCAGTGATGGCGGAGAAGTGGAGCCTGCGACGTCGACTGGACAGCATTCGACGTCAGCTTAAGTCCTGCTGTGCATACTCCATATCATCGCTGGTATTGAGATTAAGAATGGCCCGAGCCATGGTCTCTGAACTCCCGAATAATGAGATCCGGATCGAGAACATCGAAATAGTATAATTATACATATGACAATCCATTTGCTTCCCTTACATGATCCCTGTAATATCCACTGTAAGGCACAAACTTATTCCATAAAGTTCGCAATTAATAAAATTTTATTATTTCAAATGAACTAACTGAAAATCCATCTCCCACGGCGTTCATTCGTCCTTCCATGCACACGTTGCCAGCAAAATGTGCGACCTAGCAGTAGGTGATGATTGGTCGCTCAGGTACATTCCACCATTGGGCTGCCAGAAGTGAGCACAAAACTGGTACCCACAAAACCACGAGAATATTACAAACCAGGTCTCGAACGCACATTTAGAATATAACATAAATACTATACAAAAAACTCTACTCGCTATCTCAAACGACGCGGCTCACAAGTAGCGTAGTCCCAATTTTCTGTAACGCCTTTCCTGATGCATAAAAGTGAGAAACACGTCCAAAAGTATATCAGAAATGAGTGCGAGAGTTTTCTGCACGGGAGATGATGGGCCACCAAATTGATTTTCGGAAATTTTAGAATTTCTGGGCTGGCCAGCAATGCAATTGAGCCGGACATCCACTAGACGTCCATTTTGGGTTGTTCGTGTGCTGCTCACATCCACGCATTACAGCAACCACGCAGGCGGGTCTACTGCTCATATGAAGTGCACATAGTATGTGCAGCATGACGGGTGAGTAGTGTTTGTCGTGGGAGAGTAGGGTGGGAGCATGCCGAAACAAGGACTATGACTTCGCCCTGGCGTATTGAGCCTGAGCCTGGAATCGACCCTTCGTGAGATGTGGCTTTGCTTACAGTTGGTGCTTACAGAAGCCAGCGATGGCCCCACTCGGGGCGGCGGCCGGTTCCTGGGGCCGTTGTGGCCAAATTAGACACCTTGATTAGAATTAAAATTTGGGCTATTCTCAAAAACATGCACATGTGAACATGTTTTTGAGATGGGGGTGTGCCGTACGGCACTTTCGAACGCTCAAATCGATATAATTTTGCAATTTTTTTTCTGACTGAAATTTTAGAATTTCTGGGCTGACCAGCAATGCAAATGAGCTGGACATCCACCGGACGTCCATTTCAGGTTGGTCGAATATTGCGCATGGATACAGTTTTGCAGCTATTTTTCAGCCGAACATTTTAGAATCTCAGCGCTGGCCAGCAATGCAATCGAGCCGGACTTCCACTGGACGTCCATTTCAAGCTAGGCGAGTGCTGCACATTTGCTTGCATCGCAGCAACTAAGCAAGTGATGAGAGCACCGAGATACCATTCCGAAAATGGGAATCGGCTGCAAACGGCTTCCCTGGTAGGCAGCTGGATGTCTGGATGTCAATGGCTGCAAGCATGGAAATTTTGCTACCGCACGGCGCATACACACTGCAGCACATCACTGACGCATGCGACAGATGGGTGCAGCAGTGCGTGGTTGTTTGTGTGTTTGTGTGTGTATGACGAACATTGTGGTATCCCTAGGCGTGCACTGGTACAAAACGTTTGGACTGCCCCATCGGTCGTACTTTGACGCATTTACATGCATCGGAGAGCGACCAAGGAGGTAGAGCATCAATCGCTGTGGGCTGAGCGTCCAAATTGGAGGGCTTGGGGCAATGGTTCTGTAGCATTCATTTATAGGACGCCCACCACTGATAACTGAGCTCCACGGTGGTGTAGTATTCATGGTGTTGTCCTGCATTGGTGGACGTCGAAGACAACGAGTACTTCCAGTAAATGTCCAAGTTGAACAGCTCAGCAGAGGATGATGATGTGGATGTGAAGGCATGGATGAGGCCAGCAGGAACGTTTCTGCAAGATAGCGTGAGTGGGTGAGTGAGGAGGGGCCGCTCGGGGCGCTTGGTAGCTTCTGGGGCCGTTGTGGCCACATTAGAATCGAGCCTATGTCCGGTGGACGTCCTGAATTGCTTTATTTTTTGGGCTATTCTCAAAAACATGCACATGTGAACATGTTTTTGAGATGAGGGTGTGCCGTACGGCACTTTCGACCGCCCAAATCGATGTATTTTTGCAATTTTTTTCTGACTGAAATTTTAGAATTCCTGGGCTCGCCAGCAATGCAATTGTGCCGGTCATTCACCGGACGTCCATTTCCATTTCAGATCTACTGGTTGCACAAGGCCTGAAAGTGTTTCTGGATAGGGCCGAATAACGATCTGGGCAGCACGCACTGCGTAAGATGATCTGTGTGATGCAGACTGCGAGGATTGAAATGGTGATTCTGTCACCAGAATTTACGGCTAGGAAGTAAACCACGAAGGAGTTGATGTTTTTGTGGAGCGATTCCGTATGAATGGGAAGTGTGGAATGATTATCAATACTGTGTTCTATCGGCAGAAGCTGGATGAGTGCTGAGATACAAATCTGCGGTTAAGCATAGCCAACGACAATGGACATTGCCTGTTTATACGGAGGGCGCAGCAAAGCGGAAGATGGCCACTGTCACTTTCTGATTGTATCTCAATCACGCTATTTATACTGCGATCATTCCCGTTCTCTTCTCGGCAACTGACGATACGATGCACTGTTCTGCATGAAAGTTTCGGGAGTTGTAGGCCCGTTCCCCATGGAACCATTTCCGAATATCGTTCAATTTCGACTGATGAAGACTGCTCAGCCGAAGTACCGGCATCAGCAAGATGTGACCGTTGGAATTTGGTTGAACGGTGAGACCCTGGAGCTCAATAACTGGACATTTTGTGCGCTACTACAAATGCTGTGTTGCCCTACAGAGCTTGACTGTACTGATATGCAATTTTTGCAGCAGAGGCTTGTATTGCTGGTCGTAGAGCACGTTCCTCTGCTGTACCATTGCCTCTGAACATAACGGCGGGGGAAGCTAGACCATCTTTGGAGATTTGAAGTTTCCACAATTCGCATGTGTTATCCCACGCTTTGTTCAGTTCAGAGCCTTCTGAACGATCATTCGTTATATCATCATGTGGCAACAGGGAACCAGTGATTCGAACAGTTTCCTCGGCATAGTCCAAAGGATGCAGCATATGGCAGTACCATACGAGTTCTATGTCTACTGTAGGAGTGATGATAGTTTTTGGATGGGGCTTCTTGAGATACAGGAAACCCTTGAGATATCGCTTGACGGCATTTCTCAGAAATGATTTCTGGAAATACTGGGGCAGGATACAGACTTGATAATGGAAGTCCATTTGACGTGATGCTGCAGCAATGATGTCGTATTTGATTTTCGAGGGGAAATGGTAGTTGTCAGGGTCGCCAGGTGTAGCAAACATAGTGGCTTGAGAAATTGTAGACTGCAAGTCAAACTGTTCATTTGGATATGCAGCTTCCAATAACTTCTTTGCTCGTTTCATTGCTTTCACCCGACCTTGGTGGTCAAGAACAGCATGGACAACTTTTGCGTTACCGGCAGAAGATTGTGCAGTGCGAATACGTTTCATGTCGATCGCATAGGCGGTGGGGTTGAGCATGTGACATATCCAGACCCAATGGATGTCAATGGGGGGAGGATGGTGGCGTGAGGGTTGGAAAGGATGAGGGGTAACTAGAGATGTTCATAGCGACGGAGAGCGTTGGACAGGATAGTTCTGTTTGTGTAGAGAGCGGGCAACTGGTCGACGAGAGTGAGGAGGGATTGGAGAGCGGGGATTGCTGAGAGGAACGGGACCTGTGATATGTTGTAGGGGTTTTGAAATATTCGGGAAACAACACTGATTTGTTGAGACATGATAGAGGAGTTATTGTGATGTGCTCATTTACTGAGAGGTTACGTACCGCACGAGAAGAGGTAGGATATATAGGCATTTTTCTCGCGAAAAGAGTAGAGATGAGAGACGTACGATTCAGATATTAATCTAAACCAGGCTGACGATGAAGAGTCACGCAAGGGCGGTGTATCCTCTGAACTGAACGAGGTGGAGAAGTAATTACGGCAACGATGCAGACAGCAACCGCGGCGTGTTCACAAAGGCAAGAATAGCAAGGATGGAGTGTTCGGGTCATGGCTGGCATTGTTGGTATGGTTGTGCTACAGTATGAGGGCCATTCCTACAGGGACGTACGTCTCTATACATCCGTTTCCGACCAGCGTAAAGCAGTGGTCGAATCTGAATGATGGAGATAATATAAATTAAATTTAGATGAGAACCGTCCAACAATGCAGCCATAGACCGAACTGACACGTGTTAGAACCGCGCTAACGATCATACCCAAACGATACACGCGTCCACCTCAAACAGACCTGACCATCTCGCAGAGCTTTATCCGCTCTCACGCAACCCACGCGGCACAGTGGTATCCCTCGCTGGGCCCATCGGCGCCGGCAAGACGACCATCCAGTACTCATCACCGTCACTCCCGCAGATCCGCGCCTGGTTTTCAGATGCAATGTAGGCCTTCCTTGCTGCCATACCCACCGATCCCACGCACATTTGCAGATAGATACCGCTGTTTGCGTCGCGTCTCTGCTCGCAGCATTTCGGTGATTTGCTTCGTGATAAACTCACAGACAAGCTTTAGGACCCGAGCGCTATCGCCAATCTAGTAGTTACGCTCGCCCTGGCCAAGATTCAAATTGTGTTTGATGACTTACGAGCTGCTGATGGTGTGATGCTGCGAATATTCCGCGTGTTTGTTTCCGAGATTCACGCACTGCAGACCCCCAATATTAATGTGCTGTTTTCGACTCATTGCGAAATACTCGCCAGTGAGGGCACGCCTGTGTATGTCATGCTACTACCATTGCAGGAAGATGTCGCCGTGAATGTTTTCCTGGTACGCGGGTGAGGATGCGGATGCCAGAACGTCGTTGTGTGCCCAGGATCGACCTGCATCTGACCATATTTTCAGCTTCTATGCTGGATTGCTGCTTGCACTTGCTATTGTGTGAAAGGCGCTCAAATGTCCAATGAGCAGGAAGAAGAGGCGAATAATTAGCGCGTGGCGGTCTTATGCCGAAGAGTTGCAGGACAATGGACAATGTGCAGCGATTACGGGAGGAATGCCAGCCTTATGCAGGACTGTATACGTCACTGCAATTGCACTCGATGGGCTTGACCGATAAGTGGAATAGCACCAATATCAGTCTGCTCGATGCGTTCTGCTCTCTCTGCGTCTTGAGGAAACGAACGCCAGTTCCTGTTAATACTCTACAGAGAACGTGGGGCGTATGTTAGGAGGAGGGGATGGCAATTACCGGCATGCTGGAGGACAATTGTTTGGTATCGGTCGATAAAAGAGGACAGCAGTACACATGGAAAATGGTACGGATGGCGCGTTCATAATTTGAGACATCATGTAAGCGTTGGAATGACTAGAACAGAGATGCAAATTATCTAATGGCATGATAGGCTTTTGAGAAACTATGGAGATGAGTACGGAAAAGTATATGTTAACGATACTCAACAAGCAGAAGGGGCGATAAAATCGCTGGATAGTACGTGGAGGAAAACGTCGTTTGACATCTTGCGTATATAGGAAGGAAGGATGAGGAATCACGGCTGGTGACATAGTATCGCTGGATTCAGGAGATAAACAGTGATCCAAGTTGAGTGTGTTTCAAATTGGTTCTTTCCAACCTCAAAACGCGAGCGGATTATGTTGCCAAACAAAGCGATGGTATCTTGAAAAATTTCGCCGACAAAATCGATAATGTTGCGGAAACTATGCAGGTGTGTACGAAGGCCTGCGAAACGAGTCGATTCGAACGTACCTTTCGGCAATACGGGAGGCTCGCGTCGATTCAGTCTGATTCACAAGTCATCAAGCGGCTCATGTAGGGCATTGAAGAATACCCGAATCTACCGTGAGCGCGCGCAGCACCAGGAATGGTGCTATGTGCGAACAGCGAGTTGAAACGCATACAATCGACATCTTTTTCGCGGATATGCGCTGATGCAGTGGCTGGAAGAGAAGAGTTGGCGGTTGGGGGCGGTGGTAGTAAACTACAGATAATTGGTGTGTAGGATAGATTGGGTGCCATAGATCTTCAGAGATATGAAGATGACATTTTCCAGATTTGTTACCGCGCTGATTCGGAGCGTTTGTAATCATGCAGTGGGAAGGGCAATGAAAGCGTGGAAACAATTCAGATAGCGGGTTTAGAGAAAAGGAAAGTGTTTCATGCTTGCAAGTTTTATCTGATGATCGCATTGCTGTTGGCACAAACCGTGGAAAACTGAGCGTGGTAAGCACACCATTAGGACAAGAAGTGAAACCCGTGCAAGACAATTGATGGATCGTGGCCTTTCTATCTGCAGAATCCATTGGCAAAATAACTAGATCTTTATCCAGCCACCAAGTGCATGTATTGAACATTGAAACAATGGAAAAGGTCAGTGATATGAATCACGACGCAAGTATTATTTGTGCCGGTTGAAGCATCATTGAACGAATGGTCGAATTTGAATGCATGGATAATAGTGTGCGCATATGGAGTGTCGATGAACACTGCGAGGAAGACTGGCCAGTCGTGGGTCACTGAGATTGGGTGGTTTACGTCGCATTCGACAGCACGGGATGAGGGCTGTATTCAGGTAGCAGTGATAAAGTCTGTGCGTGGAATATCCAGTGCGACGGACAGTAACTGCACAAAATACATTCAGTTGAAGATGGGCGCATGTCAAATATAAAGTGCCTTCTACTGTCACCAACACGGTCCGAGCTCATCACACTTGCACGGGAGACGGGAGCATTTTTGTATGCTAGGTGGACATCAACAAACAACCTACTTGCAACGAGCAACGCGTACCTGCAAACGCACTAATCACAGGTGCGAAGGCGTTTGCGCTATCAGCGGACGAGCGTTCCTTGGTAGTCTATCCAAGCACACAGCGCATCGAAGTGCGGCGTGTCAGCGATGTGATCGCCGGGATAGATGACGTCGTCGCCCCATGAGAGTGCCAGACCCGATGGACAAGGAGATTAGCGAAATTGCTGTATCTGAAGACCAAAAATTCGCCACATTAGGTGGAGATTGGGACGCCATCGTCTACATCGTCAACCTGCAGTCTCGTTCACGAGCTGCAGGGACCGAAACGCGAATCGCAGATGGTCTCTCGCCCTCTAGATCCCAACTTCGACTATGGAGATGAGATTCTGTGCATGAATGCGTGTGGGATTCTTGCATTTAAGATGCGCACGCAGAACCGTCAGAAAATGGAGATGCTATCGAGCCCCTGGCGGGTCACGACAGCTGAAGAGGCGTTGACACCACGCTCAGTGGAAAAGGTATACAACGCTGCATATGCGCCTAAAAAAGTAGTGAAGAACTGGAACAAGACGAAACTGTGTCTCCAGCATGACGGTCATAAAACCTACTTGGAGAGGGACATGGTGAACTTGTGTGGCGGGGATAACGAGGGGCGGACGGAGGTGATTGTGACTATGCAGAAGAGTCCGACTAAGGTGTTTTTCTCACATGCATCAATGAGACTTTGGATGCTTGTAGGAGACGCAGTGCAATTGGTACTCTTGGTTTCAGCGGGACGGAGCATTGTGGGGAATGCGAGATTGCCATCGAATTGCAACTAAATTAAATGTATCGCATTTCAACAATTGTGCAATTGCATTGCTGGCGAGCCCAGGAATTCTAAAATTTCAGTCAGAAAAAAATTGCAAAAATACATCGATTTGGGCGGTCGAAAGTGCCGTACGGCACACCCTCATCTCAAAAACATGTTCACATGTGCATGTTTTTGAGAATAGCCCAAAAAATAAAGCAATTCAGGACGTCCACCGGACATAGGCTCGATTCTAATGTGGCCACAACGGCCCCAGAAGCTACCAAGCGCCCCGAGCGGCCCCTCCTCACTCACCCACTCACGGCTATCTTGCAGAAACGTTCCTGCTGGCCTCATCCATGCCTTCACATCCACATCATCATCCTCTGCTGAGCTGTTCAACTTGGACATTTACTGGAAGTACTCGTTGTCTTCGACGTCCACCAATGCAGGACAACACCATGAATACTACACCCACCGTGGAGCTCAGTTATCAGTGGTGGGCGTCCTATAAATGAATGCTACAGAACCATTGCCCCAAGCCCTCCAATTTGGACGCTCAGCCCACAGCGATTGATGCTCTACCTCCTTGGTCGCTCTCCGATGCATGTAAATGCGTCAAAGTACGACCGATGGGGCAGTCCAAACGTTTTGTACCAGTGCACGCCTAGGGATACCACCATGTTCGTCATACACACACAAACACACAAAACAACCACGCACTGCTGCACCCATCTGTCGCATGCGTCAGTGATGTGCTGCAGTGTGTATGCGCCGTGCGGTAGCAAAATTTCCATGCTTGCAGCCATTGACATCCAGACATCCAGCTGCCTACCAGGGAAGCCGTTTGCAGCCGATTCCCATTTTCGGAATGGTATCTCGGTGCTCTCATCACTTGCTTAGTTGCTGCGATGCAAGCAAATGTGCAGCACTCGCCTAGCTTGAAATGGACGTCCAGTGGAAGTCCGGCTCGATTGCATTGCTGGCCAGCGCTGAGATTCTAAATGTTCGGCTGAAAAATAGCTGCAAAACTGTATCCATGCGCAATATTCGACCAACCTGAAATGGACGTCCGGTGGATGTCCAGCTCATTTGCATTGCTGGTCAGCCCAGAAAATTCTAAAATTTCAGTCAGAAAAAAAATTGCAAAATTATATCGATTTGAGCGTTCGAAAGTGCCGTACGGCACACCCCCATCTCAAAAACATGTTCACATGTGCATGTTTTTGAGAATAGCCCAAATTTTAATTCTAATCAAGGTGTCTAATTTGGCCACAACGGCCCCAGGAACCGGCCGCCGCCCCGAGTGGGGCCATCGCTGGCTTCTGTAAGCACCAACTGTAAGCAAAGCCACATCTCACGAAGGGTCGATTCCAGGCTCAGGCTCAATACGCCAGGGCGAAGTCATAGTCCTTGTTTCGGCATGCTCCCACCCTACTCTCCCACGACAAACACTACTCACCCGTCATGCTGCACATACTATGTGCACTTCATATGAGCAGTAGACCCGCCTGCGTGGTTGCTGTAATGCGTGGATGTGAGCAGCACACGAACAACCCAAAATGGACGTCTAGTGGATGTCCGGCTCAATTGCATTGCTGGCCAGCCCAGAAATTCTAAAATTTCCGAAAATCAATTTGGTGGCCCATCATCTCCCGTGCAGAAAACTCTCGCACTCATTTCTGATATACTTTTGGACGTGTTTCTCACTTTTATGCATCAGGAAAGGCGTTACAGAAAATTGGGACTACGCTGCTTGTGTACCGCGTCGTCCGAAATAGCGAGTAGTGTTTGTTGTATAGTTGTGGAGTATGCGTCTGGTGGTTTGTAAAGCTTGCAGAACGGGATAGGGATGTGGGTGGCCCTATTTTATGAATACATGAGTACTAATATTCAGGGTTGAAAAAGCGGAAAGGCATACGCTCATACATGTTTGAGATTGCATAGTGGAGAAAATATTTACATCGAAATTTACATGGAGCCGATGGAGGTCTTAAGGGTGAGGTGGGAGAGGAAGAAAATTCTTCTGTGGTATGAGGATGTGGGAAATGTACGGAATGGGGGTTACATTGGAGTGTGATTCGGAGAGGAGTGCCGACGAGCATATTATGGGGATTGGGGAGACGCTGCGGGGTGTTGGGGTAGTGAGGGCGGAGGAGGTGTTTAGGTGGGACCGTGGGAGGGTGCGGTTGAAGGCGCCGAGAGGAGGGGTTTTTAGGAAAGTGAGGAGAAAGAGGGGGAGGGAGGTGGCGTCTGTTCTGGCTGTGGTGAGTGAGGATGTGATGGAGAAGAAGGGGGCTATTGTATTTGGGAGGGAGGGGAGTGGGAGGAAGGGTGCGAAGTGGGGGGTTGATATGTGTTTCAGAGCGGGAAGGTTTCTGGGGAGACGGCGGGGGAGCGGGAGCGTGGGCCGGTGGTGGTGGTGGTGGTGTATACGGTATCGAAGATGCGGATGGCGTGGGGGCATGGAGCAGCTGAGGGAGGGAGGGGTGGAGCAGGTCGGGTACGGGATGGGGAGTGAGAGGTTTTGGAAGAGTAAGCTGCAGGGGAAGTTTGTGTAGAGGGCGAAGGAGAGGGGTTGAGGGTAGAGGAAAGAGGGTATTGAAGAACAATACGTTTCAAAGGTGATGGGGGAGAGCATGGTCGAGGAGATAGGGGGTGTTTTTCCCTATTCTGAGGTAGTATGAGGACTGGTTATACGAAATCTGTACGGTAGAGCAGAAAAGTAGGTATGGAATGGAGGTGTGCACCGTAGAAGGGGGATAGGTAGCTGAAAATGCGTGCTAGAGTGGTATTGGGGGTGTTTGAGGTACAGTACGGGGGAGGTGAGCACCAACTGGAAGGGGTGTGAGCGAGAGGATGAAAAAATTAAAGACGAAATTGGAGTCGACCGACAAGGAAAATAGAGTGGTCGCCGTGATGGATGCGGACATCCATGTCGAGCACGGCGGCAGAAATTTCTGGGCTCGAAATTTTTGAATTTCTGAACCGGCGCCCGTCCTAGGTGGACATAGACATGGCGGAAGTCCATCCCGAGGGGGACATCCGTGGTACTAGAAACAATGAATGTCGTCCTAGTAATACTAGACGTACTAGACCGCATGGACGTCCGGTTCTAGGCGGACATCCAAAAATACTGGAGAACATGGACGTCCGCCTAGTAATACTAGGTGTACTAGAGGTTGTGGACGTCCGCGTCCATTTCCGAGAACACAGACGTACGTAAGCCATACGACACCCGACGGGGTAGACGCCACAACAAAAAATTGGGGGGGGGCTTAACGCTTACCCCTCCCCCGCTGCAGACGACCTGCCAACACCTATTACGAAGCTCAACGGAGCCATGCGATACGCAAAGAAACAAACGAAGGTTTACGAAGCAGCTCGATGCTAAAAGCCTACGAGGCCTACGACTAACCACGGAACGACGCCAACGGGCGGGCCGCGATGATTACGAAGAGTCGGAGCGCACGCGCGCGCTCCGGCGCCGTGGCGAACCGATCAGCCAACCGGGCCGCGTACGGTTAAACGAGATCTTTCGGGACAACTGCCACGTCCGCAGTTGTACCCGAAAAGGCGCCACGGCCCCGTGTCTCAGGCGCGTCCTGACGGGCCTCGCGTGGCCGGGACGTCCACGTGTGGGGGTGGGGCTGTGTAGTATACGTGGCAATTCCGAAATTGCAAATATTTACGTTTCCGCGGAATTCGAATTTCGGCGGACACGACCGGCGACAGCAATGCACGAACATTGCTGGCGCGAGCGCGCGCGACACCGGCACACGTGTGCAACGAACGTACTGGCAACGGCCAACGGACCAACGGGTCCCTACGTGTGACCCACAAGGTCCTTTCCCATTCGGGGACGTTACGAGCAGTGTTTACACTGTAAAGCGATGCCATCGTGGCCATATAGGTATTGGCATCGTGCCGGGAGGGAAAGGGGACAATTCATCGAACGAGCAACGGCTCTAGTCTACGACTGACTTCTACGTTTACGTTTACGTTCTGCCTAACGAGGCTTCGTCTCCGTCGAGCTGCGTACTCCCTACCCATCGCCGCACGTAAGGCTGATTGCGTGTAGTGCCTCCGGGCTGGTTGAGAGCGCCTCCGGTGACGTACCACCTCGTTTGCTAACGTAATCCTCGCGTGGATTGTTGCGTCGTGACGCTCGTGTCTACTCGCTAACCACTCTACCTTTCTACCTAACATACAGTCAAACACCAGCGGGTGGACTGTTCGTTTCGTTTCGTAAGGACAGCGTGTCCGTAGCTCGTACCAGCTATCTAGAACTAACGTTGTTCCACAGCCATCTCAGCGTATAGATGACCGCAAACCGGACGATTGGTACGGTCCAGTCCTCGACAATCTTCTTCTCATCAGAAGGTGTATTATCGCGTATTACGGTACACTTGACGATGTCGTTCGTCACAGAACGCGTGTAAAGCGAATGACTGTCCATGACATCCAGGCCTAGAAGTGCTGGTATGTCAGCGGCAACTACATCCATAGGTATTTGAATCGGCAGGCAGCCGTTTGGTGTTGCAAGGGTAAGAAGACCTTGTCCAGAGACTCGAACGTAGCATCGGCAAAGCGAAAACGCTTCATAGAGCGTCTTAACTTGATACGCTTCCGAGCGGTATTAGCAATACGTTTCAGTTCTGGAAGACCAATCACCGAGACTGGTGCTCCTGTGTCGATACAGAACCCGGGTCGGCGGCTTCTCCCTGTCTTCAGCGATAATTCTGCCGATGTGATGTTGACCGAAACAAATTCTTGTGTTAATTTCTGGCTTTTGTCGCTCACGGTACACGGGCGTCTTGGAATGGTGGTGCGGTCTTGGTTACACCACCTTGTAGGGGCGTCTGAGAACAGACGCGGGGAGCCGACGCCCTACTGAAAAAACGCACTTTCTGCGGAGTCCCACAGCTCGAAACAGTTAACCGAGGGTACAGAATTCCCAAGCGATGTTGCGATATGGTGGGTCGCTTCCGCTTTGTCAGCTACATCCAGTAGGTCATAGTTTTCACGGGCAACGTTGCTTTCATCACCGATTACCATCGCGTTGAACGTGTCAAGCTCGTTCATAGCTCCTACCGTATCCTCCACCTCGGGGTGTTGTGCGGGATCCATTGAATCGCTCTCGAGTTGAGTTACTATATCAGGTAGGATATGGACTGCAGGAATGCCATTCCGCATCTTCTCTTGAACACTGCTTTTGAAAGCGCTACCAGTGCATCCGCTAGCGAAATGTTCTTCGGAATTACACAGACGACAGCGCATACGTGTTCCGTCCTTACCGAAAGGGTTCTTTCCACTCGCAGACGGGATTCTTCGATCAGGCCGGGAATTTCCGGTACGGAGAAAAACAGCCTTCGGGCTTCGCGCATATCGCTGGTATAGCGTACGAGATGTCTTGGAGAGCTCCTTCCTTTCCTCCGATAACTGGAGCTGTTCGCGCAGAGCGGTAACTAATCCGTTGAACGTGTACTTTGCCGTAATAATTTGGCTAATTGCCGTTGGGCCCACTCTTGCTGGAGAACGGCGCTTCGTAAAAAAACGGATTTTGTTGTCGTCCGAGCGGAAATGCGGTGGGAACTGCGGTGTCATTGTGATGATTTTTTCTACGACAGTAGTCAATCCTTGGTCTAGCTCCGTTATGTCCTGATCTTCCATTACTCTATGTATTGTCATCCTGTCCAGTTAGGAATGAACGGCCAGTTGGCGCGCGTCGCTGTCATATTCTGCAATCATTACTTGCGCTAGTTCTTCAAAGCTCATGTTATCGCGACAGTTATCGAAGAAAAAATCCCTGGCGGAGCCTGCAAAAACGTTGACAAAGAATTCACTCTTCTGCTTTGCTGTGAGTTCAAACTGCATCGCGCAAACATTGTAATCGCGTACAGTGCGGTGTATGGATTGTTCCTTCTCATCTTTGAAGGTGTTAACTCGAAAATAGATTGATACTGCGGATGCCTTCCTGTGTGAATCAGAACCACCTCTACCATTATCACCTGATGGTGTTTTTGTATGGCTTACGTATCCGTCCGGAGTGTTGTTCGAAGGAAAATGCCTTGCAGTTTTGTCTTCAATGGTGAAGTTGGATGTTCCGCTTGGTCCCGGAATTTGCCTAACGGTCTGATTCCGCAGAGGGTCTCTCGCTTGCGGAGCAACGGGCGTCGAAGCTCGGTGGACCATCGTGTCAACTCCTCGGGGAGATAGTACAGAATGTCCAGACGCCTCGGCGGCGGTTCTTGCGTTGCCTTTACTAGACGATTCCAACGACACATCGGCGTGGTATTGTACTGTCCGGTACAGATCTAGTGCCTTAGTCACCTTCTCCAGCGTGGAGCATATCGTAAAAGTCAACCAAGCGTAGACCATTGCCTCCTTATCTTGCTTAGACTCGTCGTCGAGAAGGTTGAGTATGTTCTGCGGGATATGCAAGCAGTCATAGAACGCGGACACGCGCTTAAGCATGAGAATGGGGTAGCTAGGAAGCCTCACGAAGTCCAGTGTCAACACGTCTTGTGATTTCGGTAGAAGAGATCGGATGTCTTCCGCTATCTCATCAGGAGATGATTCTAAACCAGGCTTATTGTCCTTGAGAGTAGTCAGCGCTGCTTCCTTCAACGAAACGTTGGTTTTCTCACGCTCGTTGATTCGCTCGCACTTCTCCAAAAGCTTTTTTCCACTTTTCCTCGCGATCCTCCAACGTAGAGTTGCTCGACATGTTTAAAAGTCACTACACAGAGTAGCAGGAATCCGGATTTTCGCAACTTCTGTGTTTCCCAGCGACGTGGCTAATTTCAATGGCGGGTCCAAACCACCACGAGGATCAGAAAATGGCCGATTCGAGCAAGGGTACGTTTGATTGGTTAGAACGTAGTGCGGCACCACTTGATGAAATTGAATGGGGGAGGTAACGCGAGGGCGTTGGAGAACACTCGACCCAGTCCCGGAACGCCTGTCCAGACTAGTCGTTTAATCGTTCTATCCTCTCTACCTCTATCCCCTCGATGGTGCTTCAATTCTAGTCGTTAAGTAGCAGATGAGACATTCCATCGGGGGCTGTCCTCCGATGGCTGGCTAAGCGAATTACAGTGGCGCTGACGTTACACTAAACTGGATGTAGCACTGAGTGCAGTATTCCGACACGAACAGTCGAGTGCTCTTGAAATAAATTCAAAATTATATATTATACACGTGTGCTACGCTGCATGTTCGGTAATCCGTTTGAGAAAAAAAGACCAGTCGAAAATATCAACCGCCCACCGACCAGTTCTTACGACCAAGTCGTACACACTGCCTCTCTCAGGATGCAGTGGATCCTCCGAGCCTACTTGATCCACTATAGTACGAATTTATCGCCCTTTCCCATCTAACGATATTAAGCATGCATGCTTGTTCCAGAAAAACGAGAGCCTCGTATGCTTGTTCCGCGCGGTATCGTACTAAGCATTTGATAGCACTTGTGCTATGACACCATGGAGTATGATGAACTGAGCGCGCTGGTATGGTAGCAGAAGACTGACCGGGAGACCGCCATCTCTGAGCGGAACGGCAGATGCCCATAACGAGCGGTGCGACAACAACAAAGTATACCCCGTTGTCGGGGTATCTGGGAATCTACCCAATGTAAAGTGGGGTTGTTGATCGTGGAGAGTGCGGCCATTATTGAGACATTGATGCAGTTGTGGACGAATGGCAGAAGGTGTGAAATATCGATGGAAGGTTTGTTTATTTTCAACCTATTGGTTTTTGTCTATGTACAGTTGGTGATTGGGGTAAATGATTGAACTGGGGGCTGCGCTCCCCACTCTGCATGACGACAAAGTTTAGGTTCGACCAGCAGGCGCTTCGATCTGACGACATAACTCAGCGACGGGCACTGCGCCGAAGCGCTCGGACCCCATCGCAGGCTGAGCGTGTAGCCAGGCCACCACACTGGCATGTTTGCTGTAATGGCCCGCGTCCCCGTGATGCTGCTGGATGTGTTGGGAGTGCCTGACCCACCGACCGTAGTGAGAAGTATCAAAACGGATTTGATCATAGTCTGGGAATTGAATAGTCTCAACGGGTTCAACCGTATCTGTGAGCTGGAACGGGTCTTGCTCATCGAATGATGTCGGGGTGGTGGTGGGGGACGGATTAGACTGAGACTTTCCCTTTGGTAGGCAGGCACTCCCAAGGCGATGTAGTATGGTGAGGAGCGCAACCAAGACACGACCACGGGGACGCTGGGTGTTGTTGGACGATTTGGATGCCATTGTTTCGCAGTTTTGTCGTTGCGAGGGTGCGATGTGTGGGTTTGTGAATAGAGGATTTGTCGGATTGCTGGGACAGATCTTCTATGGGTTGAGGAGTAGATGGGGAGTGAGATGGATCCGAATATAAATGATTCATCGGTTCGAATTAGATACAAGAGCGTAGTATAGCCGAGGCTAGCATAGGAAGGCGCAGCGTAGCATCTGGTGTGGTATTGGGAAGTTTTTGTATGACGAGGTGGTAGTTGGCCTGTTTAGGATGCTAGAAGTGAGTAATTGGGAACAGGAACGGGTGATGAGTAGGTAACAATTTTGTGGCGAAGATTACCACGTCAACATCGCATTGAATCAATGGTGTGTAGGGTAGAAACCCTGATTTTGTTTGTGTGTGGTCGTCGGAGGGAATGATTGGAGTAGAAAGTGTGTGCATGGCGTAGTAGACGAGGGAAGTGGGAGGTAATTTTGTGTATGGACCGGGGTGAGTGCGAATGCAGAGGCGGGTGGGAATTGAATTTGGCAGTGGACAGCGGGCAAGGAGTGATAGGATGATGTGGGAGAGGATGAGGAATGGGATTAATTGGAAGAGGGGGTGAATTGAACCCGGGTGGATGGATAGAGTAAGGTAGGGGTCATTGATCGTGCAAACAGAGCAGAATATAATTCGGAGTCCTGGAATCGATCTAGTGTGTGGTGTCTAGTTGACGGCTATTTGAGAGCGTTGCTGAGAGCAGCTGCTCTAGGATTAGGAAGGAACTTATAGTTGTGTCATGTAGGTGTGGTGTATTTGGAAGGGTCTGGAGATGGATTGCTCGCATCACGTCCGATGCTTAATCAACATTATGGCGTCTGGCGGTCTTCTCTGTCTGTCTGCCCATCTGCTGCACTAGAGGCAGCTGTCTCAATTGAAATCAATGAAATGATTCCAACTCGCTGAATTAATTGTATTGCATTGCATTCGGTGTTCGGAGTTCGGCCATTGTGTTGCACAATGTGTACGTCTGACTATAGCTCATGGACGCAGCACAACACCGCAAAAGTGTTCTCATTGCATCACATAGAATCGCCTCTATTATGGACATGTCTTCTGTTTGGTCCATCTGTGCAATATATGGTGAATGGAGTGAACGGGGTGTTGGATGATGTTTCCAGGCGGAATCGTCTCAACAAACACGACGCAACAGCGAAGCATGCGCCGTGATCGAGATGGTGCGAGGTCGGGGCGGACCGCCCAGACCGGTCCATATTTTACGAAATGAAATGAAAAACTGGAGACGGACCATGCACTGCTGAAAGCTCATATCTGGTAACCGTTACCTCCTCTGACTGAAGTCTTATCATCATCTAGACAGTTGTCCTAGCGTGACACCATCCGCTGTTTCCCTCCATTTCTCTGTCACATCACGAGTTGAGCGACAGTAATTACAATACAACCCAAGTATAACACGGATGATTCAATTGTAATGCCCACTCAATGGCGTCCCCTTATCGCTGCAACAACCTAAGCAGTACCACACCTGTGCCATGCAGATGAGTCGTTTCAGCTCGCAGTACGCCACCTGCTTTGTTGTCCGGCTGTCGAACGAGGTACCAACCAGTGCCGAGTTCTTCCTTCGAAGATCCTGCATCCAATGATTGGATGTGGTAATCCAGATGAATCGTGCAACACGACCGACCTGCGACGCTCTAAACACTGCGACAGTCATACTAATTGGGGAAATGGCAACAATACTGAAATTCAAGCGTTCTACATGCTGCACTATCTTTTCGATCTTCCACACGCTTGCAATTTCTGAGTTGCGCAGAATATACACAGGTAAGCAATGGCTGTATCGTACCCGTTTATAATGCAACTGCTTCTTCGCTCTAGAGGTCTCACTGGAGCAACAGATAGAAGTTTGCGTCGCTCTATTCAACGTCTGGTACGTCTGTCGAAATGATTCCAACGTTTCTAACGCTTTTCTCCATCATCTTTGCACCCCACCTCGTGTATTTCTTCATCGGCCTATCTCCGACTGTTCAGCCATTTCTCCGCCAAGCATCATGCCGCGTTGTTCTACAACAGGACCAACCGACTATGATCAACAAAGCGGTTGAACCAACCAAAATCGCCGATGCAATCCGATCGGCAACCGAGCATGAAAGCGTCGATGTACCAACTGGCCGATATCGAAGCGAGCATTCTTCAACACCTAGACGTATATCAGCACACACAATGGGCACATGGTTTATTCAGACCGGCTCCGGGAGATGATGGTGGCTGTCGTGGACTCTGTACAGTTGCGAATCTGTAGTGGACGTTGATATCTCCGACATGGGTGCTCACATCTGCTCACTGCCAGCTCAACGCAAAGTCTACGAGAGCAATTGTGGGTTCTCACACCTTTGAAATTGGACTTCAGGACTCGCATCATGGGGGCAACTTGAATGTGGGCCTGGGGGAAGGCGTCGGTGAGGTATTGGCGGTGAAACGAGTCATCAACCATCCCAAGTTTACTGGGAATCTGAGCATGGGGGCTGAGCTTTCGTATGACATTGCACTTGTTGAACTTTCGCATCCATCCTCGAGCACCAGCTACATGAGGTTGAATACTGCGCGCAACCAGCTGGAGCAAGATATCGTTTCGAGAAGTATGGGCTACGAGCGAACTTTGGTATCGGAGAGTGGAAATAGAATTGAGGTGTCGCTTCGACAATTTGATGTGCCAATTTCGCCAGGTGAAGATTGTGAGCTTGTATACCCTTTTCGGGTTTTCTCAGATAGGCATCTGTGTACTGGACATTTTGGAGTTTCATGTTCAGTATGGTAAGTTTAGCTCATATCACTGCAGGCGGAAATGCGAAGGGAAATATGAGCTAACAATAGTTTATCCATTGACTGGATGTATACAGCACTGGTGACGGTGGGGGGCCACTGTTCCTGTACGATGTTGATGAGAACGCGGTTCAGGTAGGTATCAGTTTGTTTGGGAGCAACTGGTGGGCAGTGGATGACCAAGTTGTCCATGTTCGAACGGATGCGTTGATTGAGTGGATTTTTGAGCAAGGGGTAGAGTTTAATTCAGGGCAGGAACTAGAATTGGTGTTGCTGAGGAAGCCATCCTACGAGAAGTGGAAATCACCATAATACACAACCCGAGCAAACCAATCGCTATAGGTCATCCAAAACGTGGGAGTATTAGGTTTTTTTCTTTTCTTCATATTTTCATGTTGTTGGTGTTGCTGGGTTGATACGCAAGGGGCGTAACACAAGAAGGACAAAGAGCTGGCGCAGGCGGGACAATTCGATAGCAGTGCAAGTCCACTACAAGACGAGAAGGTGGCGTCGTTGTGGTGTAGTCATCTGTCACTGCATAAGTTTGGTCTATCGTTGGTAATTGCAGCACAAACAGTGAATTCTTCACCGACAAACTAGCAGCTCGTTGAATCCAGTATTTGCGAGCGACAGTCAGACACACTGATTGTCCCCATGGAACTTGATACGTCACATCAATAGATGAATGAATGGGTTGAGATCTGAGTTCATGACATGTGTCGAAGCCGCAAAATGCCAATACGGTAACTAGGGTTGTATCTTGAGTACACTATTTTCGAGACAGAGCAGTTGAATAAGAATCGCCGCCTGAACTTTAGTCGCATTGTGTTGCAACTGTGTAGAGTTGAGAAGACCAAGCGGTCACGTCTCCGTGGAGCGCAGCAACACTACGCACGCTAACCTCGCAGATCCTAACGAGTCGCAGAGCATCTTGGCGTGCCCAGTGCACAATAGAGACAAACTGTCATTTGTATAGCGCAGTCCACGGAAAATTGCAACGACGCTGAAATTAACGAGTCCAGTGTCTATCGGACAAGTGGCCTCATCTGAGGCCACTTTTTACCACCCTATTAGTAATGTAAATTTTCTTCTGAGATGGAAAACTTTTTTGTCGGAAAGACGTCTCAGCGAGTTTCATGGTTTGCAGGGCTGAACATTGTGAGAACAGTCAAACTTTGCAGCCGCTAGATAACATCATCGGTTCT